>QZWR01000375.1:0-16264 GCA_004114325.1 Zoophagus insidians | reverse complement strand
ACTACTCTCTTTCCTCTCTTGCTTTTCAAAGTTTCCTCAGGACTCGGTCCTGATACTAAGTCTGACATTACCATTACACTAACTTTTAACTTGGAACCTTCTGCTGTTTCAATTTTATCGTTAACTGGTGTGTAGGATAGGAACTTCTCCCTGTCCCAAGTAACACTGAAGCTTGCGCCTCCATCTATGAACCATCTATCCTTGTCAGGCTGACTTGCTTTTGTTAGATTCAGAAGCAGTCCTTCCGAAGATGTAAAGTAGGCTTTTCCTTGGTTTTTTCCCGTATTAATGCCTTTCCTCTTTATCCTACATTCACGCACCCAGTGGCCACGCTTGCCACCATTATGACAACGACCGGGCTTTTTATCTCTCCTTTGGTTTACATTTTGTCCTCCTTTGGACATCATTATCCTCGATTGTTCCGTCTGCTTATTTGAGTTTTCAGTTCTGAACGTCTGTATTGAAAGCAGAGAACTTTCAATCCATTCGAAAGTAAGCTTCTCTGCAGGCAAAGAGCTGAGGGACATGATAAATGGGAAGTACGAGTCCGGTAATCCTGTTAGAAGTTGCTGTCCTTGTTCGAGTTCAGAATAAATTTTACCCGCTCCAGATAGCTCGGTAAATATAAACTTCAAGGATTTAATCTACTCCTCGAGGTTGCCACCTTCTTTTAGAGATAAGGTTCTAAGCTTGTTTTGCAACAACGTTATGTTCACAACGTCTTGCGCCTGGTACCGATCCTCCAGTGCCTTCCACAAAGCACTTGCAGAGGCCTGGTTGAACAAGTCTAAGATGTCGTCCTTAATGACGCTCTGAAGGTAGGCTAACGCTCGTGCCTCCTTCTCATCTTGTTCGACTTCAAATTGCTTCTTGTTCCTTGACCCCACCGCGCATATAGTCCTCCATACTCCTTTGATTGTGAGGTACCCAACTGCCTTTTTCCTCAAGGCATAATAACGCTTGCCGTCAAATTGGGTCATATATGGCAGAGGGTTTTCAGATGACATATTAAACTAAAGTGTTGTATGAAGCAGTAAGACTCTTAATCTGTTAGGTTTTTTGACGCAGGTGTTAGAGAGGGGAAAGATGATATATGCACTTTATTATTTTGTCACACCAATTAATATCAGAATAAATGCTCATCAAGAACAATACTAATTAACAGTTGATAACAAATTCTGACCTCCTAGGAAACAATATTCGTCGGTATTCAAGACTACCACATCTACTACCCTTCTGATATTCTGAATCTTTATCTCGATTCCTTCCATTCTTCCAATAACCGCAACCTTGTTACAGTTCGCCATTTTCAAGGTACTATTACTCTTCAGGATGGGTCTTTCGATCAACTTGGCTAATCTTATGCTTAAGATATTAGTGGATGACCCTCCATCGAGAATTATTGACAGGTACAATTTTTCTAGGTATCCTTATACCCCGGGGGCCCCATTGATTGTATACTTGGTCAACAAACCCTCGAATGCCTTTTGGGCAACCATCTGTTTTTCCATGTCAGACCTCAATCTTGGGGATATGTCTAAGAGTTGGGCTGCTGACACAGTGTAGACTTGTCTGTTGAGTAATTCTCTGGCCGACAAGTTAAGGTCCTACAGGGCTGGAATGACTTGAGGTTGTCGTTTTCTCCTAATCCTTCTCGCTGAGACTTGTGCTTCGGGGGTATGAGGTGTAACTTCAACCTCAATGGGAGATGCCACATTGGCGTTATTTTGTAGGTTATTATCTCCTTTATCTAATGCTGGGGTTTGGTGTTCCCTATTCTTGTTTTCCTCATTCTGGGTTCTAAATTCCATGGCAATCTAATCAAGTGAGATACTCTTCTTTCGGTCCTCTTATTTAAATTTGGTATGTCTGGGTCTCAGCTTTTCCAGTATGTCATTTTTTGAATCATCCTTAGAAATTGCCAAGACTTCCTCATTTGAGCTTTCCACTACTAGCATAGATTCGCTTGGTCTCGTTTTCTTATATCTCGGGCACTGGAAATAGGTGTGTCTTGCGGTCTTACAAATTTTACAAGGGGCCATACAATTGGTCGCTACGTGGCCAGAGCTCTTGCAGTTAAAACAACTCAATTCCTTGCGATCTTCGTTCTCTCCCATTTTTGCTTGCTCTTGTTCTTCTCCTTCTTGTCGCATAATAAAATTGGTGAGCTACTTCATGGACTCTGCCAGTTGTTCAATTTCTGTCATTCGGGTATCTATCCTTAAAGTACTTCCCTCACCATCTTCACGGCCTTCCAATTCCATAGCCAAACTCCGTACTTCGTCATAAGTCTTTAATCGTTGGCCCTTTACAACTAAGCGACATTGGGGCTGCATGCCTTTAATAAAGCGCTCCAGTTGCAACGTCTCAATGCTCGTTTGCTTCGTTTCGGTGTTACTCTGGTAGACTTGCATTGCCTCCAAGTAGTCACACCACGCGTTTTCAAAACATTCGATAAATGCCTTGAATGACTCGTTCGGTGACTGCTTGAGTTGGAACAATTTCATTGTCACTCCTTCGACACTCCTGGTCTTGGTGAATTGGCTTATCAGATATTTCGTCGTAGACTCCCAATCGAATCCCCTAAGTTTTGTCACGTGAAAACTATTTGTAAGCAGCACTGTTAAAAGTGTGCTACTTTTAAAATAATAATAAAGAATAACGACTTTTCCCATCATAAATTCTTCTTTTATTACTGCACTTTCTAACACTCTCTTCTCACTATGTCGGGGCTTCCCCCAGTCTCTGACAGTTTGCACAGACGAAGGGCATTATACGCCCGCCCTTCTACACGAAGCTCCAGGTACTCCAGCTACAACCGTTCATATATCCCTCATATAGCTTTAACCATTGCGACACAGCATTATTTTCGCCATTGAACAGAGGAATGATTTGTAGAAATGCCGCAAAGTTTACTCTGCTAACCTCCTGTTTCTGGTAGAAGGCACCACCTGTTGAGTGAAGGGGGTCAGCAGGGTTGTCAGGCATAGAACTTGTGGGTATGTAGCAACTAGAAATAAAAGAGTGTTTACAACGAGATAATGGTGCTAAGACGTGAGAGAAAAAAGGTTATCTTTATTTCAGATGACATCTAATTAGAGGTATCTATATAGTTAGTCGTTGTTAAGAATAGAATGAGAAAGTGAAAGTGAGGTAAAAATAGGTGTCCCTCTTTTTACCGTAACAACGGCATTTATGTTGCCCTGATTATATGCAAAGAATATTCTCCTAAGAACTTATTCATTCCAACAACTTCTACTTTGGGAATCCACCATCTTCAACCACTTGGAAAGGCAAATGCTTCAAGTCGTACTGCAAATTCTTATAAGTAATCCTTCGATCAATCAAACTTTTAGCGCTGGTACAATATTTAAAAGGTTAATCAAAGCCTGTGCCTTGGCTTCCTCATCAACAAGTATGTCGGAATCCGTAAAGGCAACATAAGAAGGAGCAGTGGGTTTCCGGTCAATGCAAAGAATAGATATCTTGTCCCCCTGTATTACTCCAACACAAGAAGTAGTGGTTCCAAGATCAATACCTATTGCTCTTTTGGAAGGAATAGTCATTTGTTATGGCATTGGAGTTGGACAGGAATTCTTTGAGGAAATCCAAGCCAAGCCCCTTATTTAAATTGTGCTTTAATTATTTGACATCGAGAAATTTAGGGGAAGTAAGGAAATTTTGAATGCCACCCACTGTTGGAATAGTAAGAGCATTATGTTACGAATAATTTAATAGTGGAAGCAATATTTTGTTTTGAAGTAATATTTGTGTGGTACGTGATGAAAATAAGTTCTTGATTGGTTGTGCTGATGAATGGCAAAATAATTACAAGCCATCCTTTAAAAGACTTCCTGTAGCGACAGCCTTTGAAATAAACGGCCTTTTGCTCTTTATGTTATTTCATATGTGTTTTCAGTCACATTATTGTGCATATACCTTAGAAATAAAAATTAATAATTCTCTTCTGTTCCCCAGCACACACTGCGCATACTCTCAACACTAAGCATCGTTTTTCTTTACCTACTTTCTAAATTACTCACATCGACAGCGTCATGTTTCCAGTGGCGCTTTTGTATTGCCATCCAGAGTCCAATACAAGTACTTTCAGGAAATAAACTAAGGATTTCTTCGCTAATAATTGACTCCAAGTGAGCCACTGCTAAGCAATTCATTTTCTCGTTCTCTTTTTCACTGAATTTGCCTTTCTTCTTGTCCATGTTGGATATATGCTCCCAAACTCTTCTGATCTTGTGATGATTTACTGCTTTCCTTTGCCATGTGGAAAAGCCAGTTCCATCAAACTGTCGGATAGGTACGATATTTGCAGACGATATAGTTATAATGGTACTATGTGAGAATCAGACTCTTAATCTGTTGGTTGTCTGAGTGTACGCTAAAGAAGTAGATTGGAAAAATGGAGGAAAGAAAAGGTTTAATATAATATTTATGATCTCAGCAATTACTTAATTCGTTCCCCAGCCTCTCCTATAGTATTCTGCTTGTCACACACTCCAACATAACTGGAATATACTGTTACCAACGGCGAAGTTTGCGTATAATAATTCCAAACTCTCCTTTACAAACAAGTCACCATTTTTTGTGAACTCTGGGTACCATCCAGTCTTCAGCATAGCGCACTCAAAGAAATCATTAAATCCTGCAGCCAAATTTATTTCAGAAAATATAAAAGATCAGAGATAAGAATTGAAGCACCATTTAAAAATGGCGCTAAAAAGGATGAAACTACAAGCAGAAAAAGGCAGAATACCTTGTACAGGCTTTATGGAAGAAGACGAGGTTTGGATCCAAGACCGTGTGACAAGCTTGAATACAAAAAGATAGGCCCATTTCAAATCTGGGAAAGCTGAACCCTCTAACCTTTCGCCTTAAGCTCCCAAGTTTAATTAGTATATATGATGATTTCCACACATCACTGCTGGAAAACTACTATTACAACAACATAGACGATTGAGTGAATCCGTTACCACCACCTGTCAAAGTAATTGGTGGTGTAGAATTCCAAGTAAAATCTATTTTGGATTCTAGAATAATTCAAAAGAAACGCTATCATTTAGTAAATGGGCAGGCTATGACATGAACGAAAGGACGTGAGAGCCAAGAGAAAAGTTACATAAATCCACGGACCTTGTAAGGGAATACCACGATGCAACAACGCAACATGGATTAGGAGGACATTGGGAGGAGGATAATGTTATTGAAATTTTGTTGTTAATTTTATTTGGTATAATGGCTAAGTTACGTGGAAGTCGGTAAAGGATTATTGGGTAAGGTGAATATCATTTTCATTTCACTCTCGTTATTATAATAAATTAATTATTATTTAGCACTGAGAGCCTTCTCGTTTTCGTGTGCTAAACAACCCTGACAAACAGGGCACAAAGTGACGACAGATTTCAAACACAACAAATTGCAAATATTAGGACGCATTAAAATCCCTGTATGGCGCGAAAAACCTAGAGAGTTAAGCGTTCGAAGAGTAGAAACTGTCACCTTGACACCCGGCACTCGAAATTTAGTACCAATCATCATCACCGACATGGAAGATTTGGAAAGTAGCGAAGTAATAATTTTTAGAATATACTCACGTAAGAATCAACCCTGTGTTTTGGCATTTAGCATTCAAGATACCCAAAAAGGGCTTGCATTTGCGGAAATATATAACCGGTGATCACCAAATTGCCCATTGAAGAACAAAGTGGTTGAGAAAGCCTAATTGGTAATGCCAAATACTCAGATTATTGCTTTGCTTGACCAAGAAAGATATTCGGAGTTGTTGAAATGTTCCGCTATGGATAAACTAAAAGAAAGTCAAGCACGACCAGAGCACAAAAAAGGACATAGAAAAGAAATTAGAACATAAAAATACAGGCCAATTTGAAGATATGAATGAACTCTTACTAAATTATCAACACATTCTTGCAAAAGTTCCGTCCAACCCAAAGCCCATACCAGGAGTTTATCATTATTTTGATACTGGCCTGTCAAAATCCCACCCTATTGATTGAATCCAAATAAGAAAAAAGAAGCGAATCGTCAAGTACAGAAACTACTGAAATCGGGACGATTGGAGCCATCCTAAAGACCTTGGTCAGCACCAATGCTATTTGTTAATGTAAAAGTAAGAGAAGGAAAATAAAGATGGAGTTGAAAGTGTAGAGATGATATCTTTTTATTCATGTTGATGTATTGTGCCATTTATAACCTGTTTGCATATATGCTTGTATGCATTCAATTATATCACCGACAGTACATTAACACTACTGGTGCCCAAAAAGATGGAGTATTTCGTTTATGTGTGGACTATAGAAATCTAAAATAGCTAACTAAAAAGTTACTTACCCTCTCCCTAGTACAGAAGACACGTTTGACTACATTCAGTAATCCATATACTTTTCTAAATTAGAAGCAGCAGCGGTGGTTAGCCAATTCCATTAATCGACGAAGCTAAGGAAAAATCGGCTTTCTTTACGCCCGAAGGACAGTTCCAGTGGTTCGTGATGCCTTTTGGGCTTTGCAACGCCCCGGCGACCTTTCAATGGATTATTGATAACGTCCTAGCTGGATTGAAATGGAAATGCTGTCTAATCTACCTAGACGATATATTGATCATTCAGTAAATTGGGAACAACACTTACATGATCTTCAAGAAGTACTTGAACGGATATCTCACGCTGGAGTCACACTGAAGTTATCAAAATGCGCCTTTAGTAACTCATCGACAACCTACCTTGGAAATATAATTGAAAAAAGAAGGATTACCCCTGATACTAATAACATCAAAGCTATCCAGGATATTCCCAATCATACTTCCGTTACTGCCATTCGTGATTTCCTTGGTATGACAGTACACTACTGAAGATTTATCCAAAAATTCACCTTTTGTGTGGGAGAGAGTACAAGAAAATCGTTCCAAGAACTTAAAAACGTTCGGATATCGACTCCTGTCTTACAAGTACCTAATTTCGATACACCCTTCATTAATACAACGGACGCATCTAATATTGGTATCAATGCTATATTAAGTCAATGCAACATTGAAGGAAACGAGTACATAATTTTTCATCAATGGCGACCTAATGACAAAACGTGATAAGGTTGCTGTACAAAGGGGAATCGCTTGCAGGTACGTTATCTGTGTGTGATAAAGCTGTGAGTGTGGGTGAATGATTCCTTTTATTTAGATAAGGCAAACCTTAGATTAAATATATCAGCTGTGACTTCGAAATATATCTCTTCTGACGAAAATAGAGCTATCAATAGAATTAGCGGTATCTTGTGTCTGTAGGCATCTATACGACAAAGGTATCGGCTACAACATAGTTCTTCCCAGGTATATAACTAAACTTCAAGTTGTATTATTGCAATCATATAACCTATCTTGCTACTTATCCATGTGGGTCATTCATAGTGGTAGGATTCACCAACGGTTAATAATCAGTTTTAACTTATATAGGATAATTGGAACATTGAAGTAATATTCGAATATTTGAATGGCGTGGAAGATAGCTAATTTTACTTATTCTATCGTGGAATATCTTAGTTCTGCCGAAATTAGGCTAACAATGAGATCACTAAGTGCGGAGAAGAAAATCTCTCGATTCCCACTGACGAAGAACACTCCGATTCGCATAATAGTAATCCTAACCCAAATATATTACCTGAAACAAACGATATTGACATATCTAGAATACACAAAATATATCGACCAAGAAGAAAATGAACCCGATCTCGAAAAAATAATTAAAAAGTTAACTAACCCCAGCGAAAGAATTAAAGCACTTCGATCCCCTTTATTATAGGAAAGGGAAGTCTCTACTATATCGATAGAGAGAATCTCATCCATGGATTAAGTCAAAGCGCCTTGAAATTGGCTATTCCAGAGTCATTAAATAGAACGATAATGTTTTCCTGCCATAATGATATTTTCTCGGGACACCCGAGATATCAGAGCACCTTATTAAGAGCCAGAGCACGATTTTGGGGACCGAAATTGAACCATTTGGTACGAAATTACGTTGCATCCTGTTTAAGATATTGTTAGATTTTGAAGCATAACTTTGGACCTTTTTCAAGGTTTTGTGTTTGAGGAGGGAGGGAGAGGTGCCAAAGTGGAGAGTTTCCACTCAGGAGATGGAAGAGGAGGAGAGAAAGTAAGAGAAACACACAGGAGGGTAGTGGGAAAAAGAGTTACTTTATTGAAGTGAAGGAAGTTGGGAGGAAATTAACGTTAACCCCAACAATCCTTCAACCAATTAAATCAAACATCCACGTCATCAAAACACATGGCTTCATTCACCCTACATGAAACCAATCACATGATGTCTTTCCAATCCTTCCATGGCCTTCCAGAATGTTCCACAATAATTATCCAAGTCAATAATAATAATAATATTTAAATAAATATTAAATATTAAATTAATGACCTTGAAATTATTTCTTCAAAATGTCTAACAGTAAAAAGAGCTTATACAGAAATTCAAGGACCCCTACAGCCAATTGCACCACGAATTGAACCATTTAACCTTATTAGCATGGATCTAATAACTCCCTTGTTAACGACTAATAAGGGAAGCTCTTCCATATTGGTTTGGATTGACTCTGCCAGTAGTTGGGGGGAAGCGCGACCCCTTTAGGACAATTCTGCTTCCCCTGTCGTTAAAGAGTACTTAGGAAAAATACCTGTTGCTTTGGTTGCCCAGTAGTCGTGTTAACCGACTTGGGAGCAAATTTCACTCACAATCTCATGGGTGAACAGTTTCGCATATCGAACATCAAAAGGATCTGGACCACAACGCATCAACCACAAACAAATGGTCTAGTTGAAAGTTTTAACTAAACACTGAAACAAATGATACTTGCCTAACTTGATGAGGAACAAAACGACTGGGATAACCTTCTGCCATACTTGAACTTCGCATATTATACTTAGATACATGAAAAAACTAAAATGAGCCCGTATCGTAACTCTTTCGGAAAAGAAGCAACGCTACCCATCGATATTAACCTACGTTGGACACCGTTCACCCAGATTAAACAAGCAGAAGAGTCCCTCCAACTAGCCAAAATATTTCATGTGAACAAACGCTACAATCGCAAGATCAACAACGAAAAAGTCAAGTTGGTTGACCAGAACCTGACTATAAATTTGGAGAAGTAATTGTAGTGCGACTGCAACAAACTACTGTCGGGGAAAACAAATATCTGTTGTCTAAGTATCCTGTTTATGCGCAAATTGTCACGAAGGGACCTTTGAATATTTATCAAATTAGACTTGGTCTAAAACGAGTTGAATGGATTAATAGTTTGCGTCTAAAGAAATTAAAATTAGATCTTAAAGGTTTAGATAAGTTACTTAGACGGATCGAAAAAGCCCATTGATGTGCCTCAGTTAAAAGGCGCTATAATTAGCCGAAGTCCAAAGCTCTTCCTATACTTAGCAAGAGCTACAATATTAAAGTAAGTCTACTTTCAATAAAGAATAAAGGGAGGGACCTTATCTAAAATTAGCTCTTGCTCGTGCCCTATCTGTTGATATCCTTACTCCTGCATAGCTATCCGTACGATCAGCAGCGAGGTTTGTCATAATTGATCACCTGAAAGGCATCTGAATATTTGTGCAGAATTCTTAGATGTATATGACAAAGCCGAATGGACTGAGAGAATGGTTTTTGAAAGGTTTGTTAAATATTAAAGTGTCATGGTGCAACAACGAACAATCGTTTCGTTGTCTCAACAAGTTTATTACAACGCAGGAAAGATACGAAATAAACAACAATCATCCTTTACGATAAGAAAACCACACACAGTTCTGACCCTTCGTCAACTCCATACCACCACACTTGGTAGCAGCGAGTGGTCAACGGAAAGACCACAAAAATATGTAAAACCCAATCCTAGAAGAGCAACTGAATAGGTCCTACGAAGAAGTCACCTAAACCTTAATACGTTAGCAACGGAGGTCATAGCTCTAATAGATACCAAAGATACACTTGTTAAAGAAGTTGCCAAGCAGGAAGCCAACTGCCAGACGTTGAATAACGAGGTTGGTCAACAAAACACACAAATAGCCGGTCTACTACAGAATCCACAGCACGCTCAAAATGTGATTCAATCGCTCTGGGAGACTCAGCAAGAGGGACAAGTCCACAAAGAATTTTTTATATTAAAACCGGAACCGTTCCTGGGAACCAGAAGGAGACCTAACGTTCAGTAATGGATAAGGAAATTCGAAGAACTGTTCGAAACTGCGAAGGTGTCCGAGAATAGAAAGGTCGCCCTTGCAGTAATACTCCTATGGGAAAATGCATACACCTGGTGGGCAAGCAAGGCCCAAAGGAAGGCCTGCGGACCAAGTTACCAATGGGGACTCTTTGTGGCAGAGATTGTTAAGATTTTCAGCCCCATAGACAAAATCCGAAAAGCCAGAGGCGAATTGCGAGAACTCCGGCAACGGACATCAGTTACAGAATACATCGAGAGTTTCCGCCAAATTTTGCTCCTACTCCCTCAAGTAACCGAAGAAGAACTTATTGAAAGATTTCGAACGGGCCTTAAAGATGAAGTCCGGAAATGGGTCGATCTAAAGGAGGCAATGGACCTGAAAGATATAATGAACACCGCAGGCAGGATAGACCGACAACAATACAAGTTTGTGGGGAAGAATTCCCCTCCCCAATATTCCAACTGGCGACTACAGGAACTATTAAGACAGGGAGCGTGGGAAGCGCAACCCCCGAAGCCATGGAGTTGGACAGAATTAAAACCTCATTATCAGCGGGTCTTAAGGAGAAATGGAAACGAGAAGGAAGGTGTTAGAACTGTGGCGACAAAGCACATATAGCCCAAAAGTGCAAAAGAAAGGGAGAAGAGCCGCTGCAATAAAGGATGATAGTGAATTTATTGCAGCAGAAATTACACCTATCCATTTTAGCCGTGGGGCTGATCACCTCAATTAACGAGCGAGCAAACTATTTCTTCTGAAATCGGAAAAGACGATTTATATATCCATTAGATTAATGGGTCGAAGAATGAATGCGCCGGTCGACAGTGGCGCAGTAGCAAATTTTGTCTCTGAGAGACTAATTCGTTATTTATATACCCAGACTGTCGCTGGCGAGGAATATTTAGGTGTGACACTGGCGGATGGTGCGAGGATACCATGCCAAAGAAAATTAGTGAACGTTCAGTTAAAGATCGTAGGAATCCCTTCTTACGAATATGCTACTTTTCATGTAGTTTCTATCGGGGAAGACGTGATCTTAGGCATCGATTGGTTAAAACATAAAAACCCCTATATCAACTGGGAGACAAATGCGATTACACTAAAGAAGAAGGGAGTAAAATACCTATTACAAGCAATCTTGAAGGAAAACAACCAAAAAACAAACGAAATAAGCGCCCTACAATTAAAGGACGTAAGAAAGAATAAAGTTAACGATATAGCAATTATTTCTTTGAACTCACTAGAAAGGAGTGAAGAACCAACCGTTGAACTAGATGTAACGAGGGACCTGTACCCAGAGGCGTTTCCAGAAAAAACCCCCCGGATTGCCAATTTCAAAGTAGCTTGAATTATAAGATTTATTGTTGAGCCATCGAAGAATATTTGTGCTTAACAATAACCAACCGGGAACGACGAAAGTCATCAAGCACGAAATAAATACGGAAGGCTCCCAACCCATTGCCCAGGCTCCATACTGTTCAAACCCGGAAAAGCGAACGGAGATACAAAGTCTGCTTGATTCTGGACAAATCGAACCATCGGAAAGTCCTTGGGCGTCTCCTGTATTGTTGGTTCCCAAGATAGCTGGTGGATGGCGGATGTACGTTGACTACAGGAAAGTCAACGCTGTCACTAAAAAGGTCTCGTACCCAATACCAAGGACTGAGGATACTTTCGACTATCTCCATCAAGCCAAGTGGTTTTCGAAAATGGACGCTGCCTCTGGATTCTGGCAGGTGCCCATAGAAAATAATTCAAAGGAGAAAACCGCAATGATTACTCCGAATGGACTCTTTCAATGGAAGGTTATGCCTTTTGGATTGTGCAATATACCGGCAACCTTCTAGCGATTGATGGACTGCAACTTCTTTGGATTGAAATGGAAGGAATGCTTAGTATATCTGGATGATATACTACTATTCTCGAATACTTGGGATGAACACACGGAAAGTCCCAAGAATATCTTTAGGAAGTTGGAAAGTGCCAAAATTCCGTTAAAGCTGAGCAATCGTGAATTTGCTAAAAACGAAATTCAATTCTTGGGCCATGTCATCATCGAAAGGTAGTTGTATCCTGATGAAAGGAATGTAGAAGCAGTGTTAAACTTACCCAGGCCTAAAGACTTGACAGGATTGGGAGGATTCCTTGGATTAGTAGGACCTTACAGGAGATTTATTCTAAACTTTGCGAATAAATCCGATACTTTAAGGAATCTGCTCAAGAAAGGAGAAGAATTCATATGGACCAAAGCACCGGAAGATGCTTTCGTCGAATTGAAGGAAATGATAATGAAGAAGCCAGTGCTCGGATTGCCTGATTTCTCTAAGCCATTTCGATTGTCGACGGATGCCTCAAATTTAGGGATTAGCGCCATTCTTTCCCAAATTGATGAAAACGGAAAGGAGCTTTACTTAATTGGCTATCGTTCTCGCGCATTAAGGGAATCCGAAGAAAACTATTCGACTATCGAAAAGGGGATGTTGGCAATTATTTATGGCTTACAAATATTTGATGGGATCAAAATTGCAATTCGAAATCGTTATGGACCATCAGCCACTTTGCCATTTACCAACGACGAAGGATCTATATGGAAGGAAAGGGAGTTGGGCTTTGCTGTTGTAACGTAATAATTTCAAGTTAAATCACCTCCCTGGACAAAAGAATGTGGTGGCAGATGTATTATCCCGTTACTTCTCCCAGGAGGGAGAACGAAAACCGGATAATGATGAAATTGGGCAAAGGATCCAATAATTGGTGTTTACCACTACCATGGGTTGGGAAAACACAGTAAGTGAAAAAGAATCCATTATTACTGCTTGGATGGAAGAAGATGTTGAAGAATTGATTGTGAAGGGAGAAGAAGCGGTGGTAATGGCAACTCAACACGATAGGGAAGATTGGTACATGCATTGGAGACTGAACCCTAAGGTCTTTAAACTTCTCGATGAGCGTTGGCGACCACTACACACGGATTTGTTTGCTACTGCGTTCAACAAACAACTGGAACGGTATTTCTCCAAGGATGAAGAACCAACGTCTGCAGGAACTGATTCGTTTACGCAAGTCTGGGACGTTGAAGGTTGCTGCGCGAATCCTCCGTGGAAATTGCTGGAGAAGACAGTGAAAAGGGTTCGTGAAGAAAGATTGAAGATTGTGTTAATCTCTCCTTACTGGCCTAACGCCGAATGGTTTAAACTGGCCGTGGAAATGTGTGCTTGTCCCCCAATACTGTTAGGGAGACATCACAAGCTGTATTTGTTGAAAGATGATGAACATCGAGCACCAGCCAAATGGAGTTCAGTAGCTTGGCTCTTGGACGGCTCGATTGATTGGGAACAAAATTGGTCGATCGGTGAACCACTTGCTGTATTGAATTGGCAGGATAACGATGAGCCTGTTGTCTTGACACCGGATGATATAATCGAGGGACCAAAGTTTAATCGGGTGGAGTACAACAGGCCCTACAAACCAAGTCTAAAACCATTGGTTAACCAGAGGTTGGCACGAATGACATTCCTGAACCTGCAAGAACAGGATGAAGATTTATCACATGCTTTAAGGAGATAGAGAAAAAAGAAATGGTCGAAGGAGAAAGGAGTTTCAAGATTCATGAAAGAAGATTGTGCAAGATAGTCAAGGAGGAGATTGTACCTGGAATTATCAAACCAACGCTGAGATTGGTTATTCCAAAATCGATCAGGAGATCTGCAGTGTAGGCATGCCATGACGACATAGTGGCAGGACATCTTGGATTCAAACGGACATTATTGCGAATTCAACAACGCTGTTGATGGCCGAGGATGGTGAAGGATGTGAGATGGTACGTTCAATCACGCAAGAAGTGTCGATTCTCGAAAAGAGAACAAGGAAGGAAAGGTAGACCTTTAAATCCTTTGCCCCCAGGAATAAACCCTTTAAAGTGGTAGGAATGGACTTGATATTTCCGATGCCCAAGTCCAAAATGGAAATATTGCGATTCTCGTATGGGAGGACTATGCCACCAGGTGGAGCGAAGCAATCCCTTTGGCCGACACATCTGCTGCAACTATTGGAAAGGCGTTCTGGTTTACCATTGAGTGTAAGTATGGATGCCCCCGGACTGTTCTTACCGACCTTAGAAGGAACTTCATGTCGAGCATGTTTGAGGAGCCATTGAGGTATACCAAGACTGATAGGCTGAGGACCACTGCCTATCACCCACAGACTGATGGATTGGTGGAAAGGCAGAACCAAACCCTGAAGCAGGTGATCCGAACTTATGTGGATAGGAAACAAAAGGATTGGGACGATTTATTACCCTAATTGTGTCTGGCGTACAACACTTCTGTTCACTCCTCGACTGGATCAACACCGTATTTTCAACTGTATGGAAGAGAGGCTAACTTGCCCGTGGGTATCGCTATGTATTGGATACCGGAAGCCCAGTTGAACCAAGAAATCTTTGAGAGGATAGAAATAGCGAGATTTTTGGCGAAAGGAAATTTGATAAGATCTAAGGACTACCAGAAGAAGGTCCATGATGAACGACATGGGACTGAAGATAAATTTGGACTAGAAGAACTTGTGCTGGTACGGACAGAATTTGTTGCACAAGGACGGAAGAAATCGATCTCTCCTAGGTTTAATCAAGTTGCTAGATTGTTGGAAGGTCCCCGGGAAACATTTACAAAGTACAGCTAGGACCAAGATCGTATTCATGGATCAACGTTGAAAGATTGAAGAAGTATAATCAAAAGCTTGAGGATGGAAATGTATTGGAGAGTTGGATGAAGGAGGATGAATCGTCTGTAGATGAACAAGACATTGGGGATGACCAATTCGAGCCAAACCGAGATAGCTGACAGGGACTTCAGCTCTTTGGAGGGGGAGTAATGTCAAAGGATTGATTTATTAATTCTATTAATTAAATATTTAATAATTAATGTTCTAGAATTATTAATATTCTTTCGAAGAATTCTGGAGTAGAACTTGGTGACGTAAGGGAATGACCTGGACTTCTTGGCGTGGTGACGTAAGAAGTCTTGTGATTGGTTGGAGGTTTTCAGGGGTCAGGGTGAAAAACCCCGCTTCCACCAAAAATAAAATAACTTTTCCCCACTAACCTCTCTTGTGTGTTGACTATATTCCCTCCCAAGTTTCTCTCTTGTAACTTCGGCTCAGCAATCAGCAGTTGAAAGTGCAACCCCTTAGGCTTCTAAAGCCTGACAATATATGTTGTGGAATTTGCAAAAATACCTTAGAAAACGAAAGAATTTGCAAAATACGCTTAGCCGTTACTTTTCATAATACCTAGACCCAAAGATATCCTCACACTTCCCTACTTGAATGTCCTTTCTAGCTTATACGGATATCTTCAATAACCCGGAACAATTAAGGGAAAGGATCAAGTCTTTTGCCCTTGAAAATAACTGCCCTTACACTTGAGGCATAGTTCCGCTTCTGGAAGTAAGTTTGAAGAAACCCTATAGGTCCAACGGAAGCGATAATCCGTGGAGTAGGATTAATAGGAGTAAAGTGGAATTTCGTTTTTTGTTTTGAAAAGGCAACGTGGCTCTTTATTAGTTCTAAGTTGTTACCTTTATGCCTTAATTGATTTCTAATAATAATAATCTAAGAATAGAATGTTATTTCCGGACTTGCTAAACTTGACATGGTGTGAGTACAGGGATTTCGCATTATTTCTTGCAATATGGTAAAGAATCAAAAATGCTTGTAGATGTGGCATTGGATGAACCACAGAGTCTAAAAACTCACAAGGAATTTATGAACGGAGCACAGAATTATCACATTGTGAGGAATTAAAATTATGGAATTAATGATTTTATTATTTGATGGAATATTTATTTCATTATTTAATAATTTTATGCAGTTGATTGCAATTATTGAATTTATGGATGGATCATGTGCCCAGTTGAATCAGGTGATGGTTTGATCAGTTGATTTCTTAGATCATGTGGAAAGAAGATCATGTGAAGGTGAAATCAGATGACTAGTTAGGACATGTGATGGAATGTCATG
>QZWR01000374.1:725-16325 GCA_004114325.1 Zoophagus insidians | reverse complement strand
TCGTTTTAAATTTAATAGTTAGTAATAAATGTATTCAGATTCTTCAAACGTTTTAAAATGTTCAGTTGATCCTTAACGTTCCGTTATGATTTTAAATAAGTTTGTTTTAATGAGCATACTCCAGCCTTGCTCACATTTTGCATAACACTCCTGTTCGGGAACCAGGCCTTCATGTGTAAATTTAAGCACTGTTCCGCTGCCTGTTGGTGTGATCTCAAAAATCATCTTTGTGCCTGTCCACTCCGTTTTATTTTTTTCTATCCAGGTAAGTTTACTATCCGTTACAAGCCATACCACTTTTTTATCAGGAATCACTTCAACTAACTTTTGTTTTGAATAATGGGCATCTCCGAACCGAACCACAAACTCATCATTCAGTTTTGAACTCTGTCCTTCCAATGTTCCTTTAAATTCTTTTGTGGCCCACCATTGTTGGACATTATTGATGCAATTGAAAACATCTGTTGGCGATTTTGCAACTTCAATGGTTGCTGTGAAATCTTTCTTTTCCATGCTGTCTGTTTTTTGAATTATAAATTTAAATTATTCAGGCATTCCTTTTCCTTCATTTATAAAATTTGCTAAACTTTTTGTAATATGTCCGTTCCAACCAACTTCACAATCGTTATAGCATTCAACTCCGGGTGTTAAACCAATATGCGTGAAATCAATGTTGGTTTTGTTGTTTTTAACTGAAATTTCAAAAGCAACTTCGGTACCTACCCATTCTTTTTTGGTTTTGATCCAATGCAAATTGCAATCTGTTACTTTCCAAACTACTTTTTTATCAGGGACAAATTCGCTGATCTGAAAATCAACAAATGTTTCTCCAAAACGAACTGTGAATGTATCATTCAGCTTTTCTGCTTTACCGGTAAAATTTTTGGCCCACCAACCATTTACCTGGTTAATTTTTTTCATTGCTTCTGCTGCGGAAGCATTTACTGCGATTGTTCTGTGAAAGTTTTTCTTTTCCATTTTTTCTGAGTTTTAAAATTGATAACACAAAATTATTGTCTTTAAATCATTTTGATAGATGGTAAATAAGACTTTGTTACCTGTTGATCAGGACAATCAGTTTTTATACATTTGTGCTATGAAACATATATCCATTCTCGTTCCGGCAGGTGAAATTAACCTGATAAGCGTAATCGGAACATACAAAGCCTTTATGGGAGTAAACAGGTACCTCGTTAATACTGGTAAACAGCCTATGTTCAAAGTTCAGCTGGTAGGTAAAGTTGAGCAGATAGGGTTGGAACAAAATCTGTTCTCTGTCCATCCTGAAATAAACTTTACGGAAATAAAAAAAAACGGATGTGATCATTATACCGGGCATTACCTCGCAAGTTGTTCCGCCATTGGCAAACAATGATGATCTGTTGCCTTGGATAGTGGATCAATATAAGCAAGGTGCCGAAGTGGCAAGCCTTTGCACCGGAGCTTTTCTGCTTGCATCAACCGGATTGTTAAAAGGGAAAAGTTGTTCCACCCATTGGCTGGCAGCAGATACCTTCCGGAAATTATTTCCGGATGTAAACCTGGTCACCGAAAAAATAATTACAGATGAACATGGTATTTATACCAACGGTGGAGCTTTTTCTTTTGTGAACCTGCTGGTGTATTTAATTGAAAAATACTGTGGAAGAGAAACAGCGATCTTTTGCTCTAAGATCTTTGAAGTTGATATTGATCGCAATGATCAATCTACTTTTACTATGTTCTCCGGTTTAAAGGACCACCATGATAAAGAAATAAAAGAAGCTCAACTGTTTATTGAAAAAAATGTAGACAGAAAAATATCTATTGATGAGCTTGCTGAAAAATTTGCGATAGGAAGAAGGAACTTTGACAGACGTTTTGTAAAAGCCACTTTTAATTCGCCATTGGATTATATTCAAAAAGTAAAAATAGAAGCTGCTAAAAAGAAATTAGAAACCAGCAGAGAAAGTGTTGATGAAGTGATGTATAGTGTTGCTTATTCGGATAGTCAGGCTTTCAGATCGGTGTTTAAAAAAATCACCGGCTTAACACCAATAGAATACCGGAATAAATATAATAAGGAGGCGTAAGTTTTATAAGCGTTTACTTTTTTTTATGCTTTTCTTCCTTTTTCGGTAGCTTTTTTGTCTTAGGAGCGGCTTTTGCTTTTTTATTAAAAGCTAAGGCTAATGCTATCCAATAGTCAAAGTCTTTTTTTGATTTCATTCCTTCTTCGCTGATGTAGCCAAATCCCTTATACTCACGGTTCTTCATTTTCATTGTCCTGAATCCATGTTTCTCGGCAACCGTTTCCTGCAGCGCAGGATCAAAACGACACATCATTTCGTCACCACTAACGCTTACACACATTTTTCCGTTTACCATAAAGGTAACTCCCCGGAACATTTTTTTTTCTTCTACATCCGGAAGATGAGCAAGCGTTTCCCTGATTCTGTCAGCGAGTTTTTCGTTGTATGCCATAGTTTTAATATTTAATTATAGAAACAAATTAATCCCATTTCTGATATGGGTATTCATTGATCCAGTGAAATCCTCTTCCTGTTAATGTATAATCCCTGATCGTTTTCTTTTTAAAGTTGGCAGAGATGGTATCCGACATATAAATACCTTTCAAAGAGAAATAATTCCCTGACTGATTCTCATAACTAAAGGAAAATGTATCATCTGAATTACCGGAAGGGATCAGTGTTATTTTTTTATGAATAGTATCTGTTTTTACCTGATAAAATGAAGTGCTATTTGTCATGGTGATTATTCTGGCCGATCCATCTTCGATCAATAGTTTTTTCCATCGGAAAGCATCGGTTTCTAAAGGAGGTAAAACAATTTGATTTCTTGTAAAATTTTCTGTGGTGTAAACACCATTAAGTATAGTTGAATAGGTAGGGTCAATGGAATTGTCGATAGCCATGCTATTGATAACAATAACTACGGGGATATATGCAATGATCAATGATTTGAATATAATCCTTGCGATACGCATCCATCTTTTCTGAAGTTCAAATTTAGGTGAAGGAAGAACAGTAGCTTTTCTTAATACAAAAAAATCAATCAACCTTTTTATATCGGGAGCTATTAAAATGAATGCGATCATTAGCAGATGAAAGGAAGAGATCTTCACGCAAACATCAAAGCAAAAATTCATCATTACTATATTCAACATCACTGCAATGGTGATGAGAGCACCCAACACCATTGTTCTCCGGAATAGTAACAGAAGTCCGCAGGTCAGTTCTAAGATTCCTCCGAAGGATGCATACGCTCTTGAATATCCCATGAAGGTCCATAATAATCCCATGGGTGTTGAATTGCCGTAAGTTTGCTCCAGTTGAACTAAATTTGGATATCCGAATTGCCCCCGTTCAATAACTTTTCCAACTCCGTAAATGATCATATACATACACAGAAAATAGCGGGCGTAAGTCATTACCCAGAAATATAGTTTCGAATAATTTTTTTTATGGAATGTAAATGCAAAAACCAGTAATGTAATGATGAGTGATAATGCTGATGCAGTAGCCAGTTTTACATAATCAAAGGTGGTATCACCGCTTCCGGTAAATTCATTTTTTTCAAATGTGATCTTTAAGATGCTTCTGCCGAACCAGATGTTCAATGAATCAATGGCTTTGGAATAAAATCCCGTTCCGTTTTTTATCACAGGAAGATAATCAGCCGGAAAAGGAAACATATAAATAAAAAAATAACTCAGCATAAAAAGCATGAATAGCTTTTTGATCACTGACCAGTCTTTTTGTTCGTTGGATAGCGTCTCTGCCATGGTATAAATATTTTATTCCGGAAACCAGTCCCTTGTATCCGGCATTGAAAAAGGTGAATTAAAAAAATCAGTCATGATGGATAAAAACAGATCTTGTTTTTCCCAGGCGGCTCCATGTGTTGCTCCCGGAATAATACATAACTGTGAGTTAGGAATGTGCTGAAATAATTTTACAATATGCTCAGGACGGATCATATCTCTGTCGCCCGACATAATTAAAACAGGTGCTTTTATTTTTGCAAGTTTCGAATAAGGAATATTCGGTTCATCCAGCATGAGTCTGGTTAATTTGGTTTCTTTCGGATTTTTATTTTCTTTACAGATCTTTTGAAACATCGGAACAACCCAAGGATAAACAGCCAATGTATCCGGCTGTATGTTGGCACCAAATGCAAGTACCTTTTTCACTTTTTCAGGATGATCCATTGCCAGTATCAACCCTAAAATAGCACCATCACTTTGCCCCCAGATATCTGCCGAATCAATTTTTAATTGTTTTAATAATTCACTCACATCACTTGCCATCAGTTCATAGTTGAGCGGTGCATCTGTATCTCCTGATTTTCCTTGTGCACGGCTGTCCACTGCAATCACTTTATATTGTTTGGAAAGGATAGGATAAAACGAGGATGCATTTTCGATGGAACCGCCATTTCCATGAAGCACCACCAATGGCTGCCCTTCACCATAAATTTCGTAATACAATTTTATTCCGTTTACATCCGCATATTTTCCCACCTTTTTATTGTCGCCATACACAATTACATCTTTCGCTTCTATCACCAGGCATTTTGATCCCTGTGCTTTTTGTGCAGGTACCACCTGAGCTTTGTAAAAGGAACTGAACCCCGATCCGGAAAAACTTTGTATTCCCTGAACCAGCTCATTTTTATTATTTTCAAAATCAGCAGCGAATACCGTTTCCCATTTATCTTTAGACGTTTCAATTTCCAGTTTCAGATCATCGTAATAAAATTTTCCGTTCAGTACACACAATGCTCCGAAAGCAATGACTGTACTTTTTGATTCTATTTTTCCTTCAATGGAATATTCTTTCCACTCTTTACTCCGTATGGGGCGGTTGAGCATGTTATCAAAAAAATTGCTTCCCTTTTCTTTATCTATTCTTACCCATAGACATGCTACAGCGCTGTCGTCCTGAATCTCTGCACGTACCAATCCATGAAACCGGAAACGATCACCTATATATTGTTTAGCATCAATTTTCTGGGAATAGGATACCCAGTTATCCTGTGCGTTCAGGTTTGTTGTCAGCACTGCTAACAGCACACCAAGGAGGATTGATAAAAACTGACGATTGATTTTCATGGGTTTGGTTTTAGATTTACTTTTTTAGTTGAATTTTTTTTGTTTGTGTATATCATCTGCAAATTAAGAATAATTTTTGTTTTTAAATTTTTTTGGAGCAGTGTCATTATCCTTTGTAAAAAACTTTCGTCCCGCTTTTCGTTCTGATCTTTTGAACAGAATAGTCATCCCCCTGCCCCCTTCAAAGGGGGACCAGCTTCGTCCCCACAATACTGTGGGAATTTATTAGTCACTATATCAGCAATCATTTTTTTTGATGAAAGACAAAGCAGATTTATAAGCACGGGGTGTCCCCCTTTGAAGGGGGCAGGGGGATGATAGGTTACATTCTTAAAAACGCTGAATATATTCCCTAGCCCCGATTGTAGTGGGTCCCGCACGTGTGAGAAACGTAAAGCGGATGGAAAATTTATTATGGAACGCAAAGCCCGTGCTCCCCCAAAAGAAACCATTAACGATTAACCATTAACAGTTAAATGATCTTTCCTGCTAACTAAATACAGCACTAAAAATACAACAACAAAAATAACCATCACACCTACCGAAAGGATCACTCTGGTTAACGTGCCAAAGTCCATAAAATGTGCAGTAACTAATGATGAGATAGAATAGAACAAGGTGTTGGCTGTAAAATAACCGCCTATTAATGTTGAATTGAATTTTGCAGAACCGTGTTTGCAGATAACCGATAAAGCAATGGGAGAAATAAATAATTCGCCAACCGCCTGCAAAAATAAACCGAACAAAATGATGTAGGCAAAATTGCCCGATAGTTCACTCTGTCCGAATGTTCCCACAATAACACAAGAGATCCCATAGATAGCAAAACCGATCACCATTTTTAGTAAGGACGACATCTGTGCAAATGAAAAGATCAATGCTAAGATGATTCCGCCTATAATAGTAGTGATGGGATTCAGATACAAAGATGTATAATAGAACCATTGTGCTGAAGCTCCGTATCGTCCCATCTCTCCATAAACCGGTGTATTGATCAGTTCATAGATCACCCAGAAAACAGGAACACATACAAGGGTAGCAATGGTAATGATGATGCGCAATCCGGAATCCGTTTCTTTTTTCTTTTCCTGCAAATGAATATTTGCAACAGCTGGAACTTCCGTCAACACCGGACCAAACGCCAGCAACGTAACAGCTGAACCGGCAAGTAAAACACCTGCAATAATAAATCCTATCTGATAACCTGCTGCATCACTTATTCTCACAACGATGAGCGGAGCAAGTATAGCACCTACGTTAATAGCAGCATAAAAAATAAGCATGGCCGCATCCAGTTTTTCTTCGCGTGTTTTATATACTGCATATAGTGTGGAAACAATATTCGGACTATACAATCCAGAGCCGAAGGCGATCAGGAACATTCCGGCATAAACTCCCAAAGTTCCCGGTACCAATAAAACAAAACATCCGATTGCCTGAATAAATCCTCCGATAATTGCAGTGAGTTTTGAATTGATCAGCAGGTCACCGATCAAACCACCCAGCAAGGGTGTGAATCCGGTGATGCCTACAAACAATGCATAGGTGGAATTAGCTGTGCCGGCTCCATAACCCAGCTGTTTGATCATGTATAAAATTAAGATACTGCGTATTCCGTAAAACCCGAATCGCTCCAGTAGTTTTGATAAGGATACCGGAATGATGCCTGTTGAATGTGTGGTTTGCATTTTTTTTATTTTTTTATTAGAAGCAGTTTCATTGTGCTCCTTAAATTTCATTCGACCCGCTTTACGCTCCGATCTTTTGCGAAAAACAAAAGGATCTCTGCTGCAATCGGGGCTAGTGATAATGGTATCAGCTCTTTAAAAACTCTTAATATATTCTATAGCCCCGACAGTAACGGAAAGCCCGCACGAAGGAGGACTTGCAGTGAATGGCGGGAGCAATGTTTATTCCGGAGCGGAATGACAGTGCTCCAAAAAAATAAATGAAATGATCAATGCTCCATTCAATGACTTACTAAAATACATTATGTTTTTAAGATTAGAATAAAACATTATTTAACTTTTTTTCCATTGATATATTTCACTGTTTTATAGATAACACCATCGTCCCAGTAGTATGTGACATTTGTAAGGACATCGTTTTCATACTCCGCGTCTGATTCCTTAATACCTTTTTTGCTATATGTAATTGATTTACCATTCAACTTACCATTTTTCTTTTGAAACACTAATTCTATTTGCCCATTTTCATAGTACCAGATTTCTTCTCCGCTCACTTCATTCGTTTCATTATTCCAATGTGATTTAATTTTTCCACTTTTGTAATATCCCGTTTCCTCACCATTGCCATCACCATACTTCATGGTCTTTTTAAAACTTATATTTCCATTTTTATAATAACCAACTGCCACCCCAGTTATGATCCCATTTTCATAAGGATAATAGTTTATCTCGCCATGACGGAGTTTTTCGTATGCAACACCTGTAAAAGGAATATCTGTTCCTGGTCTGAAAAAAATACAATGACTGTTATGAGTAAGGTTTTTTTGATTGATAGTGTCCTGACAAAAGGATATTGAAGTAAAGAACACCAGAAGTAATACTAACTTATATTTATCAGACATTCTAAATAGTATTGTTTTAAAAGCGGTGGTAAAACCTTACTAAAATACATTAGTTTTTAATACCAGTATAAAGTTTCAGGAGATAATTAAAATAAAAAAGCCCCGCATCATGCGGGGCTTTTTTATTATGCTTTTGCACTTTCTGCAGCGGCAATTTTCTTTTTGATTCCTTCTGTAGTGATGGAGCCCGGTCGTTCGATCGGATGACCCAATGCTCTGTCCCAGATCAATGATGCCAATACACCCAGTGCACGTGATACACCGAATAATACGGTATAGAACTCATGTTCCACCATTCCGTAATGTGTTAACAATACTCCTGAATGTGCATCCACATTCGGCCAAGGATTTTTAATTTTTCCGGTGCTCTCTAAAATCGGAGGAGCAACTTTATATACCATCTGAACGATCTCACATAGATCATCTTTGCCTTGCGGTTTGATGTAACGGTTGTAGAAATCCTGTTGTGCAGTAAAACGTGGATCGGTTTTACGCAATACAGCATGACCATATCCCGGAACTACTTTTCCGTCAGCCAGTGTTTTATGAATATAATCGTCAATTTGTTTTTCTGTTGGTAAGCCACCGCCTAATTCTTCGCGCAGTTCAAGGATCCAGCTCAACACTTCCTGATTTGCCAATCCGTGTAACGGACCTGCTAAGCCATTCATACCAGCTGCGAAAGATAAATACGGATCACTCAATGCCGAACCTACTAAGTGAGTAGTATGTGCCGAAACGTTTCCTCCTTCATGATCCACGTGAATGGTCATGTACATACGCATTAAACGTTTCATATCGAAATCTTCATACCCCAGCATATGAGCAAGGTTAGCTGCCCAATCCAGTTTCGGATCCGGTTCGATGTGAACACCGTTTTTATATTTTCTGCGGTAGATGTATGCAGCCACACGTGGTAAACGTGCGATCAGATTCATTGAATCTTCGTATACATAATCCCAATAATCTTTTTTGTTGATTCCTTTTTTATAAGCAGCGGCAAATAATGATTCGGTTTGCATAGCCATGATAGCCATTACAAACTGTGTCATCGGATGTGTTGCAGCAGGCATACTATCCAGTACATCAAATACATGTTTAGGAACGATGGCTCTGCGGGCCCACATATTACCAAGGTTCAGCACATCATCCTGAGTAGGAAGTTCACCTAATAACATCAGATAAAAGATCCCTTCAGGTAATGGTTCGGTACCACCCGGTGCTTTCGGAAGTTTTTCACGCAGCTCAGGAATGGTGTATCCTCTGAAACGGATGCCTTCTTCAGGGTCCAGTTTGGAGGTTTCCGTTACTAAGCCTACAATGCCTTTCATTCCCTGATATACCTGAGCAATGGTATATTCTCCCAGTTTTACATCACCTTTTTCTTTGATGAGTGCTTTTACTTCTGCCGCTACCGGACCTGCTTTCGCAGCAAATTTTTCTTTTAATGAATCCATGGTAATTATGAATTATGTTGTTTTATCGTTATTTCCGAAAGATAAAAGGTTTTTATCAGATTAAAAACAATCTTACATAAAATTTATGTGAAACCTTACTACCTCCCTCTCCTTTTTCAAGGAGAGGGGCAGGGGGTGAGGTTATCTCTTTTTTACATATTTAAAATCCGTACCTAAATAACGTGCAGCCTCGCCCAATTGTTCTTCAATACGTAATAATTGATTGTATTTAGCGATCCTGTCTGTACGGGAAGCCGATCCTGTTTTGATCTGTCCGCAGTTCAATGCCACTGCCAGGTCGGCAATCGTGGTATCTTCTGTTTCGCCCGAACGGTGACTCATTACTGAAGTATACGAGTTGCTTTGTGCCAGCTGAACTGCATTGATGGTTTCTGTTAAGGTACCGATCTGGTTCACTTTTACAAGGATGGAGTTAGCCACTCCTTTATCGATCCCTTTTTGTAAACGGGTTACATTGGTCACAAACAAATCGTCACCCACCAGCTGTGTCGTACTTCCGATCTTATCGGTGATCAGTTTCCAGCCTTCCCAGTCGTCTTCCGCCAACCCGTCTTCAATAGAAAGGATAGGGTATTTTTTAGCCCAATCAGCCCAATAATCCACCATCTGAGCAGGCGTTAATTTATTGCCGTTCGATTTTTTAAAATGATATACCTTTTCTTTTTCAATAAAAAACTCTGAAGAAGCAGGGTCCAAAGCAATATAAATATCCTTACCCGGTTTGTATTTTGCTTTTTCAATGGCAGTCAATACCAGTTCAATAGCTTCTTCATTCGATTTTAAATTCGGAGCAAAACCGCCTTCATCACCCACATTGGTGGAATAACCTTTATCTTTTAATACACTTTTTAAATGGTGGAACACCTCTGTTCCCATCCGGATAGCATCCGAAAAGGTAGCAGCACCAACCGGCATGATCATGAATTCCTGAAAATCGATGCTGTTATCAGCATGTGATCCGCCATTGATAATGTTCATCATCGGGATCGGTAATAAATTGGCATTTACACCGCCTACATAACGGTATAAAGGCTGACGGGCTTCTTCAGCAGCAGCTTTTGCACATGCTAATGAAACACCTAAAATAGCATTGGCACCCAAACTGCTTTTGTTGTCGGTACCATCCAATGCGATCATTTTTTTATCGATCGCATTCTGATCAAAAATATACACACCGTTCAGCTCCTCACGGATCACCGTATTTACATTGTGAACAGCTTTTAATACCCCTTTACCAAGATACATTCCTTTGTCGTCATCACGCAGCTCCACTGCTTCATGCACACCTGTTGATGCACCGGAAGGAACAGCAGCGCGGCCCATAATGCCTGCATCTGTAACTACATCTACTTCTACTGTAGGATTACCACGTGAATCCAGAATCTGCCGAGCTTGTACGCTTGCTATAAAACCCATATATATCTTGTTTTTTTAGTTGATTTTCGGTTGTAAAAATTGCAGTCCAAAAGTAGAAATAAAACCCGACAGGAATAGTGGATTTTATTAACATTTTCTTTTTTCAGGAGCATGATTTTTATCAGAAGCAGGAGCATTTTTCCTATGTAATAAACATCCTTCCCGCCATTCACTGCAAGTCCTCCTTCGTGCGGGCTTTTCGTTGCTGTCGGGGCTATATAATATAGTTGGAGTTTTTAAGAATGTAACCTATCATCCCCCTGCCCCCTTCAAAGGGGGACTTGCTTCGTCCCCACAATACTGTGGGGATTTATTAGTTAGAATATCAACTATGATTTTTTTTGTTGGAAAAAAGACAGAATTAAAAGCACGGTTTGTCCCCCTTTGAAGGGGGCAGGGGGATGACTGATCCTGTTCAAAAAAATCACTACATTCGCTTATGATCTGTATCATTGATTTCGGAAGTAAAAAAACACCGGATATTGCGCTGACCATCACAAAACTGGGGTTTGTGCCCTGCATCATTCGGTGGGAAGAAATTGAAAATGTGCAGATAGAATTAAGTGAAGCCATTATTTTAAGCGGTGCTCCGGTATTGCTTACAGAAACGGATAAAAAGGTATACCAGGAACGGTTCGCATTTTTGAAGGACATAAAAATGCCGGTACTGGGAATTTGTTTCGGACATCAGTTATTGGGTTTGATATATGGAGCAGAGGTTTTTAAATCGGAGGAAGTAAGAACAGAAACGGAGATCACAATTCTAGCGGAAGATAAATTGTTTGAAGGATTTGAAGATACGGTGATGATGAAAGAAGATCATACCGAAGGGATTACGTTGCCGGATGATTTTATTTTACTGGCATCATCTGATAAATACAAAGTAGAAGCCATGAAACATAAAACATATACTATATATGGTGTACAGTTTCATCCGGAAGTTTCGGGAGTGAACGGGAAAAAACTATTGACTAACTTTTGTAAACTTATTTAAATGGTTTTAAATTATATCTGGATCGCTTTTTTTGTAATTGCTTTTATTGTAGCATTGTTAAAGCTTGCTATCACAGGTGATACCGAGATCTTTAAAACATTAGTGGATGCCACATTCGATTCATCCAAAATGGCTGTGATGGATATTTCCTTACCGCTTGCGGGTGTAATGACGCTTTGGTTAGGGTTGATGAACATCGGTGAAAAAGCAGGTGCCATTAATTTTCTTTCCAGAATTGTGGGGCCGTTTTTCAATAAACTATTCCCCGGAATTCCAAAGGGTCATCCTGCAAACGGACAGATCATGATGAATTTTTCGGCAAACATGTTAGGACTTGGAAATGCAGCAACACCGTTGGGATTAAAAGCAATGGACAGTATGCAGGAATTGAATCCTGATAAAGATACTGCTTCCAATGCACAGATCATGTTTCTGGTACTGAACACTTCCGGCTTTACATTGATCCCGATCACCATCATTGCACAACGTGCCATTCAGCATTCATTGAGTCCGGCTGATGTGTTTATTCCTATTTTAATAGCCACGTATTGTTCCACTTTGGTTGGATTATTAACCGTTGCCATCTGGCAGAAAATAAATTTATTTAATCGGGTGGTGCTTTTCTGGATGCTCGGTATCACAGCCGGTGTGGTTGGACTGGTATGGTATTTCAGCACATTAACACAGGTGCAGATCGCGAATGTATCAAAGATCTCGGCCAATGTTATTTTATTTTCCATCATCATTGCATTCATAGTGGGTGCAGCACGTAAAAAAGTAAATGTATATGATGCATTTATTCACGGAGCAAAAACAGGATTCGAAACCACCATTAAAATAATTCCTTATCTGGTTGCCATGTTAGTTGGTATTGCCGTGTTCCGTGCATCAGGCGCATTGGATTATGTGGTGCATGGGATCGGTTATGTGTTCGGAGCAATGGGATTTAATACCGATTTTGTAGGAGCATTGCCTACTGCATTAATGAAACCGTTAAGTGGAAGCGGCTCCAGAGCTATGATGATCACTGCTATGGGCGATCATCCCGATTCATTTGTCGGACATCTTTCCTGTGTATTTCAGGGAGCAGCTGATACTACATTTTATATTGTTGCATTGTACTTCGGTTCAGTAGGAATTAAAAAAACAAGGTATGCAATTACTGCAGGGTTAATTGCCGACTTAGCAGGAGTGATTGCCGCCATATTTATTTCCTATATGTTTTTTCATTAATTGATATTTTCTTTTTAGAAGCAGATTCTTTCTTTCTCAGTAATTATATGTTGTCCCGCTTTACACCCTGATCTTTTGTGAGAAACAAAAGTGATCCTTTGAATAGAATAAATCATCCCCCTGCCCCTTCAAAGGGGGACTAGCTTCGTCCCAACAATACTGTGGGGATTTATTAGTTAGAAATAAAAACTGTCATTTTTTTCGTTGATAAAAACATATTTAAAAGCACGGTTTGTCCCCCTTTGAAGGGGGCAGGGGGATGATACCTGATTAACAACAAAAAGCTTTTCAATTGAAGAGTTTATAAAAAGGAAATTCCATTATCCCTAGCCCGGATTGCAGTGAAAATCCTTTGCCGCTATTTCAGCGGTAAAGATTGCAACGGAAAGCGGGACAAATTATAATAACGAAGGAAAATGCAAGTGCTCCTGAAAAATGATATAGATTCTGAAAAAAAAGCACAGAATGAACTACTTATCCGGTTTACCGGCAACAATCATTTTATTCCGCACCGGTTTGTGTTCACCAATAGTGATCTCATAAAAATACAATCCATTGGATAAATGTGTATTCTCATAATGGTATTCGTAAATACCAATACTTACATCCTGCTTGATAGGCTCATCCACTAAGCGTCCTGCAACATCATATATTTTTAACTCTGCCGTGGTGGACGATTCCATAACCTCAAAACTGAATGTAGTGGAAGTGGTAAATGGATTCGGATAATTGGCAAACACCTGATTGTCCGCATCCGGTACATAATAAAAATTGGTATAATCAGGAGTAAAATTTTCGGAGTACAGGATCTTGCTTTGTTGTTCCCATTTTGCCTGCAGCAAAGGGATCGGGTTATGTACTTCATCTTCCACACGGATCTGATGCAGCAACATACCATTGTCAACAATAAAACTAAGATCATGATGAAGTGGCAGTGATGCATTTTTTATAGTGATCACCAGTGATGAATCATTTTCCATATTGTAATCAAAGCCGGTTGCTTCACGTGATTTCCAATAGTCGCCATAATGTTCAAACGGAATGATCCGTATATCTGAAGAAAGTGAACGGATCAGATTCTGTTCCGCCTGAATCTTCCAGAAACGGTTCGGATGAATAAGTAAAACACTTGAAGCATTGTTGGCCGCATTCCGTTTTACAACATCAGCCCAGATCGCAACTTTATTATTGTAGTTGGTTCCTGAAATAGGATCATCCATAAATACATCGGAAATGGTATTCGGGATCTCATACACGGAGCTTACTGCACCGTTCATGGAATTATCCAGATGTCCCTGATATGGAAAAGCGGTAAGCACATCATTGGCGCTATGACTTGAATTAAAAACATAATTGTTTGTTTCAAGACTATTCAGTGTTTTATTGTTATAGGCCAGATAACCAGTCCGATAAGAACGGATCTTTACCAGAAGATCACGTTCCAATAGTAGTTTTGAAACTTCTGTTTCACCACACACAGTTACATTGGTGGAAAAATGTCCATTATAAAAAGGCTGATAGGTAAATTCGGTATTACCGCAGGTTCCAACAGGCACGATGGTTTCATTATCAAAGTCGGGAACATGACTAACGGAATGACTTCCGATTTCATGCCCCGTTAATTTTAACCGGAGCAGATCAGGAACATAGTTTGACCAGAAATCTTTTGCAATGGAATCATGCATATAATGAGTGGTGATAAAATAGGTGGCTGTAATGTTATTCGACTTTTCATATGTTGAAAAATTATTCATCATATCACGGATAGAAGTAGTAGCATCCACATCATGGGTAATCACCAGCGATGCTTTGCTGTTCAGTCCGCTGGTATGTTTCCACACTGCATAATTATTGTGTTTAGCATAAACGGCTCTGATCAGCAATATGAATACATCGGTGGCCGGTTCAAATCCGTTGGAATAACTGCGTGATGCTTTATAATGTGCTGCTACCTCATTGCGGAGCACTATATCTTTCCAGTTGAGACCTAACACATAAGCATGTCCGCTTCCATAATTGTTTTTCAGGAATGCTACCGAATCATCATCAAAACGTGCCATGGGTATGGCTGTGGTGAGCATATAACTTCTGGAACTCATCACAGCAGAATAGCTGGTGTCGGCTAGTTTAATGTGTTTTTCATTCACATCATTGATCCACCGGAATGTATTATCGGTGGAATCGGTAATGAAATCGAGTCCGTAATGATTAGTGCTGTATGTATAATCATATACCCCGAAAATATCGAATAGGGCAGTGTCTTTTAACTGTGTAACGAACAATGTTCCTCCGCGCTGTACAAATGCTCGTAATGAATCACTCTCTGCCTGATCAAATGTATAAGCTTCAATATTGGAAGTGCAAAGAATAAAATTCGAATTCATTGCTTTTGCAACGGTATCGGTAACAAAATAAGGAAGACCAGCTACTTTCAACATATGTTCAGCAGAAAACCGGTTGGCATCAACTGCTTCAGTATCCTTTGCTGTAAGGTCGAAAATCGCGATTCTGTTCTTTTGTGCGTATCCGGTGAAGGAGATAACAAAAAAAAGAATTACTATATTAAAATGTTTTAACACCAGGGAGTAGAATTTGGTATCAAAATTAAAGTATTTAAGGTACGAGTCAGTATAAGAAGAGTTAAATTTTATTGCTGGCCGGTTTCTTTTTACGGAGATAAAGTGTTTGTCCCGGTTTAGGCTCTTCACCAGGCTTCATTCCGTTCTTTTTGTACAGCGATTTTAATTTTATTCCATGCAGCTGCGATATGGAGCGC
>QZWR01000373.1:608-16337 GCA_004114325.1 Zoophagus insidians | reverse complement strand
CAATTACTTACACAAGCAAACTTTATAAATACCTGCAAGCAACAGCAATTAACACGATGGTATCTGATTTAAAAAAATTCGATTACAAAGAAGTTTTCGAAATCGAAAAAAATTATCTTCTGGCCACTAAACATGCCATCGCCTACAAAATCAACGAGTTAGTTCTAAAAGATCTTTCTGTGGCAAATATTATCACTGCTTATGCTCTCATCAATGTCTTTAAGGCCATTAAAAATGCAGAAGCGAAAGCAGAAAAAAACATGACTGAAAATGACGATATCGTCATGAATGCCATAGAGAATCTTATTGAAAAATGGCAGTTAAAGAGCGTAAAAAAATTGAGCGGAAATATATGCAATGAGGTGATATAATCCTAAAAAATTTCATTGGGTACGCCCTCTGAAAGGTTATACCGCGGTATAAAGAACAATTGACTGAAAAAGGTAAAAACGATAGAATTCGTCATTAATAATAAAATGAAAACTTAAAAATAGTAACAATTACAGTGAGGTTTTATGCTGGCTAGTTCTGTAGCGAATATTCCAGGTCCTATCGAGATTTCTGAAATTAATATGCAAAAGGTAGAAGATTTTCGGCGCAATGCTAAAAACAGTAAATACGATTTACCTCTATATATTGGAATTGTTAGAGATAAAAATGGTCAGTTAAAATACATAGATGCACGAAACTATATTATAAAACATATGGCATCAGATCCTCAACATCTAAAAAAAGGGACTTTCTACCAGATAATTAAAGAACCGGTTCTTTCATTAGAGAATGTGTGTGATTTTAATCAACTTTTCGATAAATACGATCATTTTGTAAAAATCATTCTTGCGTCGTATGATAACCTTCCGGATGAAGTTCGTGCCCAATCACGTTATTACGCGGGCCTTATGGCCGAAGAGAAAAACGACCACGTATCTTCATGTAACTGGTTTCAATTATCAGCTGATGCGGGACATTGTATGGCTCTATATAGACTTGGCTTACTTTCACAAAATCCGGAAAACAATCTACCTCTTTGTTCTTCTGAATATTTTAGTTTCGCTAGAGATCTAGCAGATCCAGACAGCAAGGAAATGGAACTGATAGAAGAAGCCCTTGACCCAAAGATCCTTCCAAAGTTAATTAAATACGGACCTTCTAAGGAATAAATTTTATAATAGAGAGGCAGGATCCTTAATAAGGGAGCAGTAATGGCGGGAAATTTTTGCTGCCAACTCCCCATCAATCAGTCGATGGTCAAAGCTCCATGATAAAGGCAATATCTCCCTGATTGCCACTTGTTCACCTTTAACAACCGGCGCCTTTCTCATTTTAGCAATAGCTAAAATAGCGACTTCAGGATCGGTAATCATGGGTGTCGCCCATGTTCCTTCACCGCCGAGTACTCCAAAATTACTCAAGGTGATCGTTCTATCTTTCATATCACTTGATGTTAATTTACCTGACCCAGCTTTCGCTTTCATAGCTTCATAAGCGCGAATTAATTCATTAAGGTCCATTCCTTCCACACCTTTCAAAACGGGTACAATCAAGCCTTGCGAGCTAGCCATTGCGATTCCAATATTATGCTGCTTATGTAACAAGACTTTTCCCTGTTCCATGTTAAGGGAGGCATTCAACTGTGGAAATTGTTTAATCGTCAACGACAGAGCGCGAATTAAAAAGGGCATAAAGCTTAAATGGATCCCTTCTTGACCTGCTTTTTCCAGCATATTTTGTCGCAACTGAACCAAATGTACGGCATCGGCCTGCTCAAAATAGGAGAATTGAGGAATATGGGTTTCGTCCATCTTTTTGGCCATCAAGCCGCGAACCCCAATCAATTGCTGTTCTACATCCCCTTCCATCTCTTTTGAAGTAGTGGCCATTTTCTTTTCAGCTAAAGCATGATGAAGATCGTCTTCTGTGACACGTCCATCCGGCCCCGTCCCTGTCAATCGATCTAGATCGATATTCCACTGTTTCGCTTCGTGTCTGACTCTTGGGATCGCCTTTACATGAGATTCTTGACTGGCAGAAGTAGGTGATCGTTGTTGTTTTTCTTGTGTTTTTGGGATCTTTTTCTGAATTTCGATGGAAGTTTCTTTTTTTTCATCAGAGATAGACTGCGCTTCATCCACAAGAATGTCGTAGAGCGGCTTATCTTTTATGGCTATTTGTCCGGGCTGATAATAGTGCTTTTGAATCTTTCCTGGATAAGGGGCGGGTAGTTCTACCGTCGCTTTATCGGTCATAACAATAACGACAGGTTCATCTTGAGCAACAAAATCACCAACATTTTTTAACCATTCAACAACTTCTCCTTCCACAACCCCTTCACCGATATCCGGAAGACAAAATGTATACACTTTCCCTTCCATTTTAAAACTCCATGATTTCAAGGGTCGTTTTTACAACTTTGTAGGCATCGGGTAAATATTCCTTTTCAAGGATATTGGGGAATGGAGTGTCGAGTCCACAACATCTTCTGACGGGGGCTTTCAAATGCAAAAAGCACTTTTCGGATACTTCTGCTGCAAGTTCTGCGCCAAAGCCTTGGGTTCGCGGCGCTTCATGCGCTACAACACAGCGTCCTGTCTTTTCCACAGAAGCGACAATCGCATTAATATCTAAAGGATTGAGTGTTCTCAAATTGATCACCTCAACGGAAATTCCGTGCTTTTCCTTCAATTCATTTGCCGCCTCGAGGTTTTGATGATGCTGAGCTCCCCAACCGAGCAAGGTGACATCACTACCTATTTTATCAATGGCGGCAACACCGAAAGGGATCGCATATTCTTCATCAGGTACTTCTTCTTTAAGTGCACGGTACAAACGCTTCGGTTCAAAGATGATTACCGGATCATTGCTTCGAATGGCCGTAGTCAATAACCCTTTTGCATCATAAGGAGAGGAAATAAATACGATATTAAGTCCGGGAGTATGCAAAAACTGTGCTTCGGGTGATTGAGAATGGTAATGTCCTCCATGAATCCCTCCCCCATAAGGTGTGCGAATGATCAATGGAGCAGAATACTGGTTTCCGGTGCGATAACGCATCTTCGCTAGCTCATTTACAATCTGGTCATAGGCAGGAAAGATATAGTCAGCAAACTGGATCTCGCAAATGGGTTTTACCCCTTTTTGCGCCATCCCTATGCCAAAACCGACAATTCCTTGCTCACACAAAGGGGTATCAAAGCACCGCGCTTCACCAAACTTTTCCTGCAAACCGGAAGTCACCCTGAAAACTCCGCCAAAGGCACCGGCGTCTTCGCCAAAAATCACCAAATTGCTGTTTTTGGCAAATTCCTGATGCAACGTTGAATTCAATGCCTGAATGATATTCATGACGGGCATGGCGTTTTATCCTTCATTGGGAAAAAGGCTTTTGACTTCTTCAAACTGTTCTTTAAGCGTTTGAGGGATTTCAAAATAAACATTTTCAACCAGGGTCTTTAACGGAGGCCTTGGGGCATTTTTTGCGGTATTGATGGCTTGTGTGATCTCTTCATTCGTCTTGGTTATCAGCTCATTTTCCTTTTGATCATCCCAAAGACCCTTTGATCGCAAATACTCTCCTAATCGCATCACCGGACACCTTTTTTCCCATTGCCTGACTTCATCATCCGATCGATAAAGAGAAGGATCATCCGACGTAGAATGCGCCCCTCGACGATAAGTCATCGCTTCGATGAGTACGGGACCTTTCCCTTCAAGGCAATGTTTTTTTGCTTTCGTCACGGCTTCATGAATAGCAAAAAAATCGTTCCCGTCAACTCTCATTGCCGGAATCCCATACCCTTCTCCTTTGGGGGCTATCCCATCAGAGCAATATTGGCTGGTACAGGGCGTAGAAATTGCGTAACCATTATTGCGGCAAAAGAAGATGGCCGGAGCTTTCCTCACAGCAGCAAAATTCACTCCCGCATGAAAATCCCCTTCAGAAGTGGCTCCTTCACCGAAATAGCAGATCGCAATGTTTTTTTCTCCCTGGATTTTCATGGCATAGGCTGCACCGGCAGCATGAGGGATTTTTGTGCCAATTGGCGAAGAGACTGTCACGACGTTCAACTCGCGTGATCCGAAATGGTTAGGCATCTGTCTGCCTAAACCCAAATCAAAAGCATCGCCAAACATCTGGTGGATATACTGTTGAATAGTGAACCCCCGCCAAAACATGACACCGGCTTCGCGATATTGAGGGTACATCCAGTCCTGGAGTTGAAGAGCAGCAGCACTGGCGACAGAGCACGCTTCTTCTCCAAGAGAACTCATGGCGAAAGAGATGATGCCTTGGCGCTGAATCGTGATCATACGTTCATCCACAAGACGCGTGACTAGCATCGTTTTGTAACCATGTACAAGATCTGCATCGGAGATGGCATGCTTGAAATCAGCCGAAAGCCTACCTTCATCGTCCAAATATGTGAGCGTTTTAATCTCCACAAAATCTTCCTTTGTTTAAACCTGAAAATGCTGTGTTCTAGATATTTTGACAAGTTAAGATTTGAAATCAAAAATTCAACACAAAGACACGAAGGCACAAAGAACAAAGAGAAGCGTGATGGCATCAATAAATCACAGAGAAAATAATAAATAACAGGATAAGCAGGATTGACAGGATAAAAAAAGCAAAAAGAGATAAAAGTTAAAAATGTTTTTGTTATCCTGCCTCTCCTGCTTATCCTGTTATTATTTTTTATCTCCGACCGATCTCTATTCTCCTGTATTTTCTTTTTGCCTTGGTGTGTTGAATTTTCTTTAAGTTGACACCATTGAGGTTAAGGGCAAGGTTTATTATTACTGCCATGCATTTAAGGTTGATTATCATCCCAAAATGGTCTATAAATTCTCGTGGATTTCCCCAAAAATGAGACGAGTGCATGCTTAAAGACGTTACAAATATTGTTGGATCAGCAATGCCTAATGCAAGCCTGGTTTGCTATGCTGCCGGTATCTTTGCTGGAAGAAAATTTTGCCTAGCATTCAGCTGCAAAGTGGGCAGCGTAGTAGCAAATATTCTGGGAATACAGGAAATGACCCAAGCTTGCAACGATCTCAGTAGCCACTATTGGACCCAAGCTAAAAAAGATGGGCTTCGAGATATTCTTGCTGTTTTTGGTTTGATTGCCTTAGGTTTTGCAGCAAGCCAATCCGGTGAGATCTTAATGGAAGAAAACGGAAAACAAAATAAAAACACATACTTTTCAACTTCTAAAAAATCTTCCAAAACAGGAGATTCTTCACAAGATTCCTACTGGCATTACCCCAAAAAAATTCTAGATACTTTCGTAGAATATCCAAAAACAACCTTGACAGTTATTAGTACTCCAGCCCTTGGAATGACATGGAAATTTAGAGACATCTTATCCAAACGGTGCAGTGAAAAATTACTGGATAATGAATTTTTTCTAAATCGAAAATTTACAGATTTGAGAGATCGAGATATTACAAATCCATTTAATCCCTCCTATCCCGAAATAAAAATGCATATTTATAAAATCATAGGAAATGGACTCGGTAGCATTGCCAATCGCATTCAAAAAATCGATTTCCCTCCCAATACTGATTGGTCCTTTGAACCAAAACAGTACTATCCCTATGACTTTGTTTAAGTTATTAATTAATTTTATCGTTCCTATCGTTTTATCTTTTAATCGTTTACTTTTCATTCTGTGAGAATAAGATCAATAATCTTGCCTATCTTACCGCTTTGCGATCATGCCTATCTGTGATCTTTTGGTTAATAACGCGAGTTTTGGATAATAAATGGACTCCTTCGAGGATCTTTTCTTCCAGCTTTGAAAAATTTTTTCTCGCCTGTAGCGCTTTGCTATAGGCTTCAAAAAAATTTTCAAATCCTAAAGAAAACCTCACTCGAATGAGCTGCATTTCTTATCCAAAACTCGCGTTTAATAAATGCACTGCCACACTGTGATCATGCGAGGCTGTGAAAGATTAAGATTAGGATTAAGAAATAGGTTATGGACTAAAGTGGGCAAATGCCGGGTCTGTATCCATCTCTGAAGCTCCCCCTGCATAGTGCATCGGTGTATAATCAGCAAACTGGACGATCTCTTTACGATATGTTAAATTGACACTCCCAACACCGCCATGACGGTTCTTTGCTACGATGATCTCGGCCATTCCGGGTTTATCGTTCGGATCATAATATTCACGTCTTAGAATAAACATCACCACGTCGCTATCCTGCTCGATGCTTCCACTCTCTCTTAAGTCACTCATCATTGGACGATGTCCCTGACGCTCTTCTACCTTACGCGAGAGCTGCGATAAGCACAAAATGGGAATATTTAACTCACGAGCAAGGTTCTTCAGCAGTCGTGAAATTTCAGAGATTTCGTTTTGTCTGTTTTCCTGAGAACGGGCTCCTGAACCGGTGATCAACTGCAAATAGTCGATCAATAAAAATCCAATTCCATAACTCTCTTTCATGCGGCGTGCGCGGGCACGCAAATCGGTGATTTTCAGTCCCGGTTGATCATCAATGATCATGATCTGGTTTTGCATCATATTCACGGAAGCAACGACACGCTGAAATTCAATTCCATTTAAGGAACCTGACTTGATTTTAGATGACTCCACTTCAGATTGGGAACAGATTAATCGATGCACAAGCTGTTCTGCGCTCATTTCAAGGGAAAATATCCCCACCGGCATGTTGCCTTTAAAGCAGATATTTTCGGCGATATTTAAACCAAAAGCAGTTTTTCCCATCGCCGGACGACCGGCGAGGATCATCATGTTGGAATTGCCCAGTCCGTTAATCATTTTATCGAGGTCTTTAAAATGAGATGGGACACCTGTTACACCGGAATCTTGCGGACCATTGATTTGGTAGGATTCTTGCTTCTCCTGGAGCTCTTTAAGGAACGGTTGCGTCGATTCTGACTTGACTCCGGATAATACCTCTCCGATCAATTTTCCACTCGAAGGATTGGCCTGTTGGCTAATTTTGAAGAATAATTGCTGGGCATCATCAAGCGCTTCTAAAACGCTTGGTGGTTCTTCAAGTGCGATTTTTTCGACTGATTGTGCCGCATGGATCATCTGACGCAAAATGGCTTTATCGCGAACAAGCTCTACATATTCTTCCAGATAAGCTGAAGTGCCGGCATATTGAGCCAGCGTCATGATGTAAGCTGCTCCTCCAACAGATTGCAGCTTCTCCTGCCGCTTTAACTCTTCGCAGACAAGATGTACATCAGCCGGTTTATCAAGCTTATAGGCTGTTTTTAGCACCTGAAAAATAATTTTATGTTCGTTGTAATAGAAATCGGAATCATTGAGACCATCAGCGGCGATATTCAGTCCATTTATGCTCGTCAACATGCACCCAAGCACCATCATTTCCGATTCTTTAGAATTGGGAGCAATTTTGATTTTTGGTGCAGTATCCAACATGATATTTCCTTGCTAATTTATTTAACTCAAAGGAACGACAAACAAGGACGACAAGGACAACAGCGACAACAGATATTTTTTTGTTGTCGCTGTTGTCCTTGTCGTCCCTGTCGTCCTTTAATTTGCAGGACGAAGTTATCATCCCATGGGTAAAAAAGCAAAAAAATTATCAGGTTTTTGCTACAAAAACGGTAGCTTTTTATTATAGTATTTGGTATAATATTGCATTAAACTCAATATTAAACAGAGATAAAGCATGCTATCTAACGAAACTACCAAACAGATCTCGCCTGACTTAATATTCAAAAACGACCAAACTGTTATTAAAAGCGAATGGAATTATTCTTTTTGGAATAGAAAACAAATAAGAATCAAGGTCACCTCCTCAGGAGAGCTCGCGATCCAAACCATTGCACAAAATACTTTAGCACGCTTAACAAGCAAAATTTTGAAATTTTTTTCCCGCAACTATTTTAAAAGCATTGGCAAAAAGATTGACTCCTTCAATTTCTCCGGATTTACCCTTCCTTCAAATTTAGTCGTGCCATTATCCGAGCAAAAACAAAAAGACTTATTAGAAATCCAGAGCCAGCAACTTGGCTTATATTTTCTTCCAACGCATAAAAAATTGAGCGATTTAGGAAGTGAACTCATTGAAGTGGCACTTCAAAATCCTGAAAAATGCGGTCAGGCTGTTAGGGTTAAAATTCTAGATCTATGTCAGGAAATTTTGGATTTTCAACTTAAATTTACCGGAGAATTGCAAAAAGATCTTCCTCCAGCAGAACTTTATGTAAAATTTCAGGAATATGAAAAACATGCGGAAATTTTTTGTAAAGATTTCCCAAATATTCTGATGGACTTCATTGAAAAAAGCACCGTTGAAACGCCTTTAACTCCATCAATATATAAATATTTAGACCTTTTAGATTGTGCAAAAACCCGCGTGGCTGAATTAAAAGCTCGTTTACAATTCACTTCCGCTGATTGGCTAGAACGAGAAATCGAAAAGACAATCAATCTTTCTCCTGACCAGGAAAAATTAGCTATCGAATCGCTGGAAGATGCTTTAGACTGTATTGAAGAAGATACAGGATTTGCTGTTCAACTAGAATCTCTACCCGACGATTCCCCTTACGAGCAACAACTGAAGGGATTGGTGATTTCTGAAATCAGACAAACACTTACCGATTTTGGCAATAGCTTCGAAGCGAAGCAGAAAGCTTTTGACAAACTCATTCAAAACACGGCTGAAATAAATTCGTGGCATCAAGACCTTGCCCGCTTTTTTGAAACAACCCAAGAAAAAGCAAAAATTTATTCTGAAAAACATAACCGTTTTGAATCCTTGATTCCGGGTTTTGAAGCAGGTATGCAATGGATTAGCAGTAACGACCCTTGGCTTGACCTTGAAACTTTAAATCGTCACAGTTTAATCAAACATAAAAATAACGTGGAACATTTTTGTGCAAGCACTCTGAACTTCATTGAAAACGAAACACAAGTGGAAAAGATTGCAAAATTGACTCCACAATATGCAGCATTAAATGCCCAAGTTTCATTAAAAATTACTCAACTCCACGAAAAACAATACTTGCATCGTGCCGAACTGGAAAAAATTCAAAACGATTACGCAAACTCTATCGCTAATATTTCAGCTTCTTTGTCAAATTCAAAAGAATGCCAACGCTATGTGCAAATTCTTGAAAAGGCAATTCATGCTTTAAAAACCAAACTCGAAGAAGTAGATAAAAATCCTGAGATCGCACTCATCGATCAACTAGCCGGATTAGAAAAAATACAATCTCCAATTTATAATGAAATTCGTTCTCAGTTAATTGATGAAGCAAAAACTCAGCTTAACGCCTTTGTGGATGTATTGCAGGATTATCAGAAAATTTTGTCCGATGCCCTTCCCATCTTGAAAGAAACGGGTTCAGATATGCTTGAACAACTTATTGAACTTGAACAGGCAATCCAAGCAAAAATTGCTGAAGCGCAAGCGTTGACTGTCGATTTCAAAACGCGCTTACATTTCTGGGAATTGTTTCACTCTGATGTGAAAGTCAATGAACTTCCTACAGACAAACTCAAAGACTATCTAAACAAGGTTTCCTGTCTGGTTTTAACGGGTATTGATGAAATTATTCAAGAAGCAGAAAATATCGGCATTAAATTTAATTAAATTCTCATTTAAGGATTTACATGAGCCAAACAGATCTTAACACAGTTCAATCCGAGAAAGAATCCGATCCAAATGATTTCCGCACCCCTTGGCAGAAACGATTGTTTGGCAAAGAGGAACAATTGGTCTTTAACCGTAATCCAAACGGTCTTGTCCAAGTTAAAGTTGTCTCCAAAACCGTTGCACATGATGTTTTCCAACAAATCGCCGGCTTATTTGGCAAAAAATCTGAACCTATCGAAACACGAAGACTCGAATTTGAGAGAGCTTATGGCAATATCTCTGCCGAACGGTTCGAAACCGAAAAAAAGGAAATCCAAAAACTTCTCGATAAGCACACTTCGCTTAATGCTATTTTACGACAAATCGAAAAGGATTTGAAGAATCCCAATCTATTACCTGAAGAAGTTGCACAACGGCAAGAATCACTAACAAAGATGCGTGCCGACATCTCAGCCTTGATGGCACAAATCGATGAAGCAGAAGCCTCACCGGAACTTCAATCGTATGAAGAACTCAAAAGCTCTATCGAACGGATCAAACAAGCTTCTCAAATCGCTTTCTTAAAAATAAGCAATTTCCAAAATCGCATAAAGGATCCGGCAATCTCTATTTCTCAGTTAGAAGAACTCACCAAGGAAATCAGCCAACTTAAAGCTAACAACAGTACTTGGAATAAAGATTTTGAAATCGTAAGAAAAACACTATCTATAGAAAAAGAATCGCTGCAAACAGAAATTGAAAAATTTTCAGATCAATTGCAGTCATTACCAGATGATTTAAAAAAGCCGTGGGATGAATTAATAGCAAAATGGAAAAAGCCATCCACATTAACTTCTTCAGCACAAATCCAACAATATCGTCAGGAAATTGTCAAAGTGGTTGCAGAGATCACTGAACAGTATCAAAAGGCCTGCAACAGCAAAATCAGCGCTTCAATTGTTGAGTTGCAAAGAAACCTCGATGCCACTAATCCTGATTTCTCAAATTCGGAAAAACAGCAAGACCACCTTGATTTCAGAGCCCATATCCTGTCTTACCGAAAAGAATCGTGGATGTCTCTAAACGATCTCTGGAATCATTCTGAGCATAATTCTGAAGCAATCGGAACTCTGCAGCAATGCATTCAAAAAGAACAAATCATCGATCATGTTTTAGTCACTACATTGGAAATCAACGGTGAAGAAGAAAATTATATAGACAAGTTCTTTTCCTTCATCTCGCCGATCACCTCTTTTATCACCCCTCTGATCTCTGAACTGCCTCTAATGAATATGTTTCAACAGCATGACATATTGGCGGCAAAAGAACGTTTTGATGATACCGCTCTGTTCTATATCAACCAAACATTCGAAAAAATTAGCTCAACGATCAACAGCCTTGCAGAATTAATCCCTTACGAAGAAACAGATGAGCTGATCGCAAAATATAACGATTTATTAGCAGATGAAAGTGTCCTGCAATCCGATCTCAATGCTTATCTCGATGAAGTGATTGCACTAGCTCAAACAGCTGTTCGTTCTGACAATGATGAATTTGATAAACACCACATCAATGCGGCTATTTTAAGTCTGCAAGGACAAAAAGAAATCCTCTCCATCATCATTAAAACCCAGCAGAAACATGCTGAAACAATTATCAAAAAAATCAAGAACGAATACCCTGCAGCATTTGATAAAAACGCTCGACCTTCAATCCTTGGAACAGCAAATGCAACGATTGATGAGATTCTGCCTAAAGACGATTCAGATTATGACTTTAAAGGTCTTTCCGCTGATTGGCAACAAAATAGGGCATCCCTTGCTGCGCAGTTGGATACCATTAAGCATTTGGAAACACTCGAAAGCCTTCAAAAAGAGTTTCAGGAAACAGCCAAAAAACGGGAAAAAGAAATTGCCTCATTAACAGGCGAAGAAAAATTAGAAGCAGAAGAAATCTTGCAGGATCTTAAAGAAACGATCGATTCCTTGGATGAAGCCCTTGAGATGGACTCTGCTGATGACACGATGAGCTATTCTTATAGAACTAAGCTCTCAAAAATCAATCAAGATTTTATTCCTATCTTCGAAATTGAAAATCGAAAAAAGGAGATGCGCTTCCATTTAAATCAAACGATCGATGCATTCACAAGTCATCTTGATCAATGCAACAAAGCCATCGAAACAGTGGAAAAGCATTATTCCATCACCTTAGACAACGCAAGAGAGCTTGTTACCAATAAAATGGAAAGCATAAAGGAATGGAAAGAACAAGGACAACTACCTTCTGCTTATTTAAAATATGCCCCAGTTCCTGCCTTATCTGCCCTTCTTTATTACGCTCCTGATAAATTGTCGTTTGAAGAAGCAAAAGTTACCGACTTAAATTTAAGCGACTTATCTTTCTATATCGACAACCTGCAAGCTGTCATCAACAACCACAAAAACGAACTCTCCTCACATCGTCTTTTAGAGTCCACTTTTGCATTAAAAGCATTCCAGGATGCCTCCAAGCAACTGGATGTTCAAGCAAAAAACCTGATGTCCGGAATCACTGTTAGAACGAACTTTTCCGGTGACCAACACTATCAAATCAATGACGGCCTTTCCACAAACAATTTGAGTAAACTTCAATTCCATAACGCTACGTTGATTGCCGAAAGACAAAATAAACTTATCAATCAGCATAAGAAAGCAATATCGGCTAAACCCGATTTAAAATTTATTTACCAAAAACTCAGCAATGACACCAACGAGCTGACAAGTATCCTGGAACAGTCTCAAAAAGGACAAAACCTATCGCTTTTGGATCAAATACAAAAGCTGGAAAACTATCCTGAGCGTCAAGAACTGGCTAAAAAAGCTTTTATTGAAACGATCACAACGAAATTGTCCGAACACACAAAAACAATGATCGATCAAATTAAAATGTTTAAGGCCTACCCTAAAATCCAAGAAGAAGCTGTACGTCAACTTCAAAGAACAGAAGCAGATTTCTTCAAAAGACTTTTAACAGCTCCGGAAGTCCTCCAATACCATGCTGAAGGCTGGAAAGTCTTAAGAAATGGAAAATTAAATTTCTCAACCAAAAGCGATCTGGATTTTCAATCTCTTTCGACCACCGAATTGAAAAATTATCTGGATACCATCGATAAGATGGTCACGCAAGGAAGCGACTACATAAAACTTGTTAAAAACAGCTACGATAAGGTTGAACAGGCCTCAAAAAAATTCCAGGATAAAATTAAAGAAGCCAAAACAACTTTGAACTCACTAAATAATAAAGATCAAGTCATTGAAATGGAACGGCTGCAAAGCATCGTATCCCGCGCTGAAAAAATGAAAAATGACTTTATGGCCGCTTCAGAAACAAAAGAAGAAGAATTTTTTCCTGCTTTAAGCTTCTTTATGACCCCATCCAAAAACACCAACCCCACACAAGCAGCTTTAAGGATATTGGATGGTTATAAGAAAAACATCGGGGATTCCATCTCCAAAATCGATGCAGCGGTAAAAAAAGCCAAGCAAGCACTGCAAGCACCTGTTCTAACCATTCCTCAACAACTCGCATTGAATCCAAGTGGTAAAACCGCTGAAGAACTAAGATCGCGCTTCCAAGATCAAATGCGACCTCTCATCCAATCGACCCGTCAAGACCTCGAACAATATAGGAATGGCCAATCCTCTGTTGCATACGTCAGATATGTCTCTCCCTCTTCCAGTTTAATGAACGATATAGAACGTGCAATCAACAGCAAATTAGATGAACTGGACAGATTCGAAAAAGGGTATTACTCCAATGGTCTGTTCGACAAGCTCACTCATTCTTTCGCTCCAATTCCGCTATCTGATATGAATTCAAAACAAATGGCTGACTATCAAAGACAACTAACCAGACTCGAATCTGTGATGAAAGAGGATCTGAACAAAAAGTTTCAAATTACAAGTTTGATCGACGCCCAAGTTGCCTATGAAACGAAAAATGACGTTGTCATAAGACAGTTAAGCAAACTCAGGGAAAAGGAATTATTTACCGAAGCCTTTCTTTTGGAAAGAAAAGTCGCCGAGATCAAGAAAAAAGAAGCCAAATGGGTTGAAAAAGTCACACAACCGGGACAACTCAGAGCTCTCGTTGCAGATTTAAAGAAATTTGATCGCGAAATCGACTTTGCCCTTAATGAACACCACCCTAAAAAAACAGCAGCCTCCTACGAATCTCAGATCGCCCAGCTTTTAGAAAGGAAAAAAGAGTTTTCAAAACTACTTTCAAGTTGGCTAGAACCCAAGAACCAAGAAATCCTCGATCAAATCAATGCCGATATCGCCATGCTAAAAACCAAATTGGCCTCAAAGATTGATAAGGGGTATAGCGAGCATCAAGATAAACTCATTAAGTTAAAACATGATATCGAGGAAATATTCTCCACTTACAACATTAAATTCCAATCTAAGGATGCCATAATCAATGCCATTGATGATGAAAGTAACAAATTTGAATCCAACAGCAAGTTTGATGCTTCTCAATATCAATTCTTGGAAAAACTAACTAATCCCGGCTCGATTTCAAATTCCCTCGTAAAATACGTCACAACGACTAAAAAAAATATCGAGGAAATGGATCCCGAGGAAATTGTTCAACTGAGACCTGAAAAAAACCACCAAGCACTCATCGATGGCAGCCTCAAAAAAATCTCCGATTCCTTCGATTATAAAGTCATCCAAGAGCCCCATAATGCTTATCAAAAAGCCCTTGAAGATGCTGAAAAAACTCAAGCCGATTTAATCAAAAAGGATCAGTTTATCCATGCCAATACGCTGGAAGAAAAAGTAAACAAAATCAAAAAAGACCATGAAAACTGGGCATCAACAGAAATCAAAAATCCGAATGAATTAATCGAACTTTCAAAAGCAATATCCGCACTGACTTCAAAATTGAAAAATGCTACATCCAATGCTGCAAGCCAACCCGATATGGATATTGAAGATCAAATCAGTCAAATTGATGACATTAATTCTAAGTCCCCGCATCGCGAAAGACTCAAAAATAGCATCGTACAAAATATTGAAGAATCGATGCAAAAACAAAAAGAATTTATCAATAAATCCATCAAATATCTCGACAATCTCGTCAATCAAATTGGACTGCCTTACGAATGGCGTGAAGAAATTATCTCAGAATTAGATAAATGTCTGGAAGAATTCGAAAAGTTGAATACAGATCTTATCACTTCATATTCCAAAGAAGCTGCAAGAAAAGCAAAAGAACGCAGTGTTGTTAAAGATACAGTTGACGAATGGGGAGAAACGCTACACAGCCGTGCAGCAGAGTTTGAAGAAAACCATCCATACATAGCAAAAGCGGGCAAGTATGTTTTACCTTCCTGGGAGAAGGTGTTACAAGATGGGAAAGATGTTTTACAAGCAGGCAAAGATGTTTTGCAAACAGGCGACAATTTAACAAACAACCGCATTTCAAAGAGCATTAACTTTGTTGCACACGCAGTTCAAGTAGGCTCCAACTTATTCAACAGCGATATTGGACTCCCGCTATCAGAACTTCCTCTCGATGACCTCGTACAGATCCATAAAACTATCAAATCCGGTGCATCCAAAATCAAGGAAGTCTCTACAAATTACAATTTAAAAAAGCTCAATGAACAACTGAAAAGCTATGAAAATCAAGTAAAAGCTACAGAAAAATTAAAAGAAGAATGGAATAAAGAATACTACTTCGATTCCGTCGAAAAATTGGATGAACTGTTAGCCGCCTGCCAAACAGTATTTCAAAATTATTTCAATCATAGCCAAGGACGTGACCTCCAAGCAAACATGAAAGAATTGCTGTTCGGCTTAAAAGAGGCAACAAGCAAGCTCTATTATCAGACTGCTGAAATTAAAAAAGATAAACCAAAAGCGCTCGGCGAACTTCTGGAAACACTCGATATTAATTCTCCCGAGTATGCCACACTATGCAAAGCGATACATAAAAAACTAAAAGCAAATATTTCAGAATGTAAAAAAACAATCGATACTTATTTCAAAAAAATCGACGAAATAAATAAACAAATTCAACAAAAAACGTCGGACTGTCCAATCCTTCCAAATCAATGGAGAAGGTCTGTAGAAGAAATCTTTAACAAGAAACAA
>QZWR01000040.1:0-59693 GCA_004114325.1 Zoophagus insidians | reverse complement strand
AGTTGTAAGGATTGGATTAGAACCCTTGTACTGTAGGATTGATACTAGGGAGAAGGGAGGGATGATACGAAGCCATGGGAACTGCAGCACTGGTGGTAACAGCACTGGTAGCAGCAGAGAGACCGAATTGTGGGATTCCTTGTGGTTCAGACCTGCTTCGAACCACTTCACTAGGGAAACCAGAAGAAGGAACCAATACGCCAAATCCTGGGATTGGCTTATAAAGAATGCTCTGAGCACTGCGCTCAGGATTTGCCTCTACAATCTTCCCCAGGTAGAAAATGGCGATTTGTATGGCATCGGCTACTCCGGTCACCGTAACCATGCGATCGTTGGAGTGAGGAAGCATTTGTTCCCAAGCCACCACGCGAGCGTTGGATTTTTCCTGAATTTCTTTGATTTTAGCACCGCTCTTTCCAATGATTGAACCCATGTGGGAATTGGGAATTAAGAGACGAATCATGACGATTTTTTCATCTCCTTCTCCTCCAGCAGCACCAGCAGTGCAAGGACTAATGCAGACTCAGCAGATCTTCATTCCCAACGAATTAGTAGGAGCTGTGATTGGAAAGTCTGGTCACAAAATCAACGAAATCCGTCAAAATAGCGGGAGCTCAGTGAAGATTGAGGAGCCAATCCCAGGAGTAGCTGAACGTTTAGTCACCATCCATGGTACGCAGGAATCGAACCAGATGGCGCTCTATTTGTTGTACCAGCGCTTGGAGACTGAAAAAGCCAGGACTCGTCGTTAGAAAGATTTTTATTTTAAGCGTTTCATAACTGGCGGTAGTTGAAATAATTCTTTTCCATCTTCCCTGCTCTTCTTCACTTTGGTCTCCAAGTTGCGGTCTTTCCAGCTGCTTTTGCGTAATTTAATAGGGCGATTTCCCACGTATTTCCCGTTCATCTCGCGCAATGCTCTGGTGAAGTCGCCAGGATCCTTGAAACTTACAAAGCCATATCCCTTGGGCTTTCCTGTTATCTTATCCCGTACCACTCGTGCTCTTTGGAAGCTGGGGTATTTATTAAAAGCACGGGCTAAAAGTTCATCAGTCATCTCCTTACCCAGATCTCCACAAAAAAGTCTAAAATCATCTTTTTTCTCCTGTTTAATTTTTTTCTTTCCCCAGTTGCACTTACTAACATCCCAATCTAATAAGGAAGGATCTTCCCAAACCTGTCCACCAGCTGCTCTAAGTGCTGTCTTCTTTCTCCTTCTTGCCTCATATTGTTCTGTTACTTTGTTAGTTTCAAAACCTTTGAGTTTCAACAACTTACCTACCAAGACCGAAGCACCTGGAAAAGCCAAAGAAGCAGGAGGTGTGGCTGATCGGAATTTTGGGTTGGCAGCAGCAGCAGCAGCAGCCGCAGCGGCAGCCGCAGTAGCTGTTGCAGAGTAATCATCAAACTTGCGCTTGTTGGTCGACATTTGTTGGAAATATCTGGGGTAACGTGACCACGCTGTTTAGAAATGAATGAAGAACAGTTGAAGGTTTTCTCTTCATATGATTCTCATTGTAAAGGAGTGAATTATAGTGCTTTCAACAAAGACAGTTAAACCGCATTAAATGGATCCACCCAGAGGATGTTTTGCAAGACTCTCCCAAATATGCCAGCTTGGTTTGTGGTCTGCCCAACCAGGGGTACATTGCAATTGGTTGTAAAAAGGGTAATATATAGTTGTAAGGATTGGATTAGAACCCTTGTACTGTAGGATTGATACTAGGGAGAAGTTTCGAGTATCGTGACCTTTTAACTCCCAAGAGAGCAAAGACATTATCCCAACCTCACACGATAATGTTGAAATTGGAGGCTGATCCTGTGCATATACGAGCTTCAGCTGATGAGAAATACTTGATGGTGGTTCTGACCAACAAAAAGGTGCAAATATATGAATTCGCCTCTTTCTTGGATGAAGATTCTCCTGAAACCACTGCGAAATTGCTGAATTCTGAAGAATCATCAACACTGGAGGAACCGGTCAAACCCACTGAAGCAACCACCAATCTTGAAACGGATCAAACTTCTGATGAACAAGAAGTTGAAAAGGTTAATTTCTTGAGTTGATGGTGCTTATAGAGAGAGAGGGAGTAGAAGGATCCTTTATTTGTTTGGGAAATGCAACAAGCTATTAAAGATTTCCAGGTTTGTCCCAAAGAGGGGAGTCTTTTGGTAGCATGTTTAACCACCCAAAATGTGGCCTCCTTGAGAAATTGCCAGACTGGTCAAGTTGAACAAGAAATGGAAAATGTCACTGCAAGTAGCCACACTTTACATTTAATAAAACTGACCCTTGGGTAGTATGTTGGGCAGAAGATAGAGAAAGCATAGTGATATCCACCGTGGATGGGAAAATATCCCTAGTTGATAATATAACCACTGCTACAGAGATCATGCTGAAATTAATTCACCAGGTTGATATTACTCAAGAGAAAGGTAACACGCTCATAATAATGACTATCAGAAAGTTAATAATTATTGATAGTTTTGCAATTAATTTGGCCTTTTGCTAAGGCCATCTTGGTTGTGGTATTAACCACCACTGTTGATAAAGATGATATTTACAAACAAACCGACTTTAAAGCACTTTTAAAGGATGGGGATGATTGGAGTGCTGACCTTGTGGATAATCCATGCTTTGGAGATGGTGAAGATGAATTTTATCACTTTGCCTTGATGGAGGATTGGTCTTCTACTGGAGATGCATTAATGGCTGTATCAACTGCTGGGTTTTCAGAAATCGGAACTTTGCGATATTCCCCCAAAGAAAGAGCCTTTTCCATAGTATACCCCGATGAAAAATATGCTGCTTGTTTACCATTTGAAGAGGATATTGAGCTAAAAGTGGTTGGACTTGTGGTGGATTTTTATCATGGTGATGGTTGGCCTGTCTTGTTAACCTTGATAAATGATGGCACTGTTTGTTCTTGGTTCTACGCTGATGGGACAAAGTTTATTGAAAAACCTGAAGCGGAAATTGCTGAATTGAGTGACTTGGATCAAGAAGACGAGTTGAGCGATGAGACTGAATCCACCAAAGACTCGGAACTGAGTCAAGAAGGAAGCCAACATGAAGAAGGACAAGAAGGACTAGAAAAAGAAGGAGGGGGACAAGAACAAGAAGATGGAGAAGATGAAGGGGAAGGAGAAAATGATGAAGATGAAGGTTATGAGTTGGTGAAGAAGGATCTAGAAGAAGAAGAAAAGCTTAAAGATATTCCTATTCCTGAAAAGATTGGATCCGCTCAAGAACAACAAAATGAGAAGGAAGATGAATCTATTACTGAAAACTTGGAATTAATTAGTGAATTGAAAAAAGAGGAGAGGGATTTACCAACAAAAGTTGAATCAATTGGTGAAAAAGAGAAAACCGATGAAACTGCGAAAGAAGAAGAAAAAGAAGGCAAGGAAAAAAGCAACAAAGCAGAGAAGCCTCCGATACTAATCAAAGCTGAAAATTCGTCCTTCAAGGAAAAGGAAGAAGGAGAGACAGCTTTGATTGATGTGCCAACAGAGAAACAAGAAAAGATAGAGAAAAAACCTGTAGCTCCAAAGACAACACCTTCTCCAGAGCTAGAGCCTCCTGCTAAACCTGCAACACCCACGTTAGAAGCACTAAAATCGAGAGAACCAAAAGAACTATTAATTCCAAAACCACTCTTGAAAATTCAGCCATCATTGACATCACAATCGCCAAAGTTTCCTATTGCTTCTAAGCCAGCGATAACATCCGCATTTGGAAGTACAGCATTTGGGAATTCGATGAAACCAGAAGATAAACTAAAAATTGTTGTACATCCCGACCTCAACAAGAAGGAAGTAAAGTTGAGCGTTAAAAGTTCAAAAGAGTTGGAAGAAGAGATGAAACAAGCAATGCAATTAGTAATCCCCCAATACTCACACACAGTGCTAAATGTCAAGTGGTAGAAACTAATGAATGAATATTTGGAATTTACTAATTGCGTACAGGAAAGTTTGGAAGAATGTAAACTGCTTTTGAGCAATAGAAAAGAGCAATTGGCAGAAATACCATTTTTACCAGAAGAGAATGAAAAGATCACCAGGTTAATCGAAGAAAGTCGCATGTTGTTTTCCCATTTGCAGGACTACATTCCTCCGTTAGCGAGCTTAAGAGCTGAAACAAAGAAAGGTGACCACTTGTTGCCTTTTTACTAATAACACGCATGATTAAAGCCGTGGTGCTAAAGGAAGAAGCACAGAGTTTATTGGAGTTGCGACCAACCAGTAGAAGAATGGGACCTTCAGAATTTGAAATATTAGCACAAAGAACTGGCATATTGAGCAAGGTTTAATTGTTAATTAAATAATAATAATTAAATAATAATAATAGAGAATTGATCAAAACCTGCATTTATTAGAACAATTGACCAACAAAGAAGGACCACTCGTTGATTGGACCGATCCTCAAGGCGTAATGCAGCAGATATGCCTGGCAGCTGAACAAGTCAACGCTGTAGCAAAGTTGAGAGCACACCAATTGGAGCAGTTGGAATTGCGAAGTGGATTTCTCACGAAATTAGATCAAGTCAAACACCGAAGAAGGAAAGAACAACAGAGCGACGAGTGGTTAGCATTGGAGCACTTTAGACAGGCATGTTTATTGAAGCTTACACGACAACGAGAGGCTCCTCTATTAACCACTGCCTTGAGCAGAAAATAAATTTTCTATTTCAGGATTGAACTGCTTGAACGAACGGCGTCCACACCAGCTGGTCAAATGCAGCACACTTTGCACCATCGTTACATTTTCTTTTGGCACAGCTTCAAAGGGCCAATTGAGGGTCCATCGATCATCCCCCACTACACCGTCCCCCACTGCATCGACTCCAAATGAAGCACCACCCACGGAAGCAGCAGAAGCGAGAGTAGCAACCGTAGAGGAGGAGGGGGAGGAGAACATATCCGTTAACGCCCTCCTCTGCATAAACTAGCTCAAAGTGTGAAAAGTCAAGTCCCAATTATTATAATTATATGTACATACCTTCATGTTGCGAAGATTAACCGAGAGCTCGCTTTTCCTCTTCATTTAGCACGTGACGCCATTGATCCACCATGAGTGGCGGCAGCAGTAATGGTGCTCGACGAATGATGGAAAAAGCCGCTTCGTTGTTCGAAGACGGAAACCGCAAGGTATTACTTGATGGGTGGCTAGAGGGGTAAGGGTGTTAGCCTTGAGTAGAATGCCTATGCTCAATACATTGCTGTGTTGAGTTCGTTGATTTACAAGTTGAGCAGCAGTAAAGTGTCGTTCGGACAAGAAGGAGGACCGGCGAAATTCAAGCAAAAGGATCTATTAGACTCTTTCCAACTTGCTCATGAGTGTTTGTATGCTTCGGAGAATATCCTGCAAGGACGATCCCCTGGCTGGAGACCAACTCCAAATACTCCTCTCGTTCAAGCAATCCTCGCCGAAAGTGCCGATATCCAATCCACCACAACAGCAACAATTCCCCTGACTGCAGAGAGCTTCTTAGGCGGTGGTATCCTGGGCGTAGGATCTATAGCTTCTTCCGTCATGGGAGGTGGTGGCGCTTTGACCGGAATCGATCCTTTCATATCAGACCCCGATCTTTTGGCCAGTTTAGATGACATTAACGATGAAGACACCTTGCCGCTTATTCCTCTTTCTCCTCTTTGTCGCATGTACATCTTGAACACTCGACGTTTGGTCAAAGCCACGCGAGAACATGCACAAGCAAAGAAACCACCAAAAGATCCTCGTACTCCAGCCGTCCCCCAACAAGTAATTAAGCGTTTAGAAGAGGATGTCAAAATTCAACGGGCCAAAGTTGATGAAGTTAACACGCAAATTCATGCAGTCGAGGATCGAACCCTGACTCACTGGGAGGTGGATGAACTAGCGAGAGAACTGTGCTCAATTAATGCTGGGCTATTTGCCAAGGTCGACGTTAGAAGAGATCTGATGAGTCAGTCACGACTGGTCACCAGCGATTCTGTGCGTGTTTTTGGTGAAGCGGCGGAAGCGTGCGTGGATTTCGAGCGTTATGTCACGAGCTTTGTTACGCATCTTTTAATTATTTCCTACCAGGATAGAAATATTGAACAGACCATTATTAAGCTGATTAGAGTGATTGCTCGTGTTAAGGGACTTTATAGAGATTATAATGCTTTTGCTGCTTTAACTCGTGCTCTTGCTCATGGTGCTGTGGTACGACTACCAAGGTTGTGGGAAAGGATTCCTCGTAAGCTACGTGACCTGATTCAAGGCTACTCGAAATTGTTGGATTCTACACGGATGTATAGTCGTTATATGGTAGATACGCAGGAAGCTTTGGATGAACGTCAATTAGAGCTATCAGGGGCTGAAGCAATGGCCGTAGTGCCCTGGATGCGTGCACATGTCGACAATACACGCGCCATTCTTCGCACTTTTACTGGTTCCAACGGGGCCTTGAACGAGACTGGTCAGAGAAGGTTGGAAATGCAGTATCAATTTCTAGAACGTTGTCAACAAAATGCTAATGGTCGCATGTCTACCTCTGCTCAAGCTGCTGCTGCAAAAGTCGCTGGACAATTACAGCAGCAGCAGCAACAACAACAGCAAAATCAACAGCCGCAACAACAACTAATGCCACCGCCAAGAAAGCAAAAGCGGAAAACCTTTGTTGACGTGGATGGTCAAAAAATACTGGTGGTTATTCCAGTGGATTTGCAAAACTTGCCGCAGCCAAACTTTGGACTACAACACTGGATGCTGTCTCAGCCTTTTCTCTCGCGATTACAGCTATGGGAAGAAAGTGCTCAGCAGAAATCCATGTTTAGGGGCGAAAGTCAAGCTTTGGTACAGCGTGAAGCGTATCGTTGGGAGGTGGAAGTTTTGGAACCTCCTCCTCCTGTCCCTGAAGCACCATCATCGTGGCGTCAAACTGTTACGGTCAATGTTGAACCGCCTGCTTTAAAGATTGAACCTCCCTCTTCTCCTCAATCTGTACTTAGTGTGGATGGATTTATTGATTTCTTGGATGAGTCTTTACTAAACATTCGTGGCATGCATCAGCCCGTAATTACTCCTCTCCCCTCTCCTGCGCTCAGACCCATTCCAAGTAATGATAGAACGCTAGAAGATGAAGCCATGGAAAACGTCATGAATTCGCTTAAGCCTGAATTTAATGGGCTTTTAGAGGAATTGGAACAACTTCGAGCAAGGAGAGAAGAACGAGCTTTAATGCAGCGTTTTGAGCGAGTCCAACAAGAGGTTGAAAACTATAAATCATCTGAGCCACGTTCAGTGCCTATTTCGCCCAACGTTCTTCCCAACGACATGCCAGTACAACATCCAATTGCACGTTCTTCTACTGCTCCCGTGCAAAAAGAGTGGATTGAGTTTCCGATTTCTCCAGAACCTGCTGCTTTGGGCGCAGAACTTGCACTATCTAGGCCTATTACTCCTCAAATGATGTTGGGAACCCTTGCTGCAGAATTGATGACGGTTTCTAGAACTGAAGGTCTCAAGGGAGAAGCTGAAGATGCAGGTTCGGGTGTTTCGGGTGGTGGTGATCAAACTGCCGATGCATTAAGACAAGACTTGGAGAGATGGCTTCATGAAGAAAGTCATCAATTAAAAGAAACTGAGCGTCAAGCAAAAGAGGCCACGTTGAAGGCAGAAGAAACTGCTGCTCAATTCGGCCTTCTGCGTGAACAATTCCGTGCAATCGTGGCATCTCCACCTCCACCTGGGCCAAGAGATGACGATGATCAAGAAATCGAGGATTTGATCAAAGAAATGACCAAGGAAAGATTGGTTGATATGAAACTCCGTTCACCCCTCATAGTAGTTGAAACCACTGCTGCAGAATCAGAAGAAGAGTTAAACTTTTCCCTCAAGAATTTATTACAAGCACAACAACATTCTTCCAACAACCATAACGTGGTGGAAAAGAAGAAGGGAGATGAATCTGATGAAAGAAGCACCTTTAGCGATGCTTCCACCCGACCTTCCACTCCTCCACGCGAAGTTACCCTAGCAGAGTTGTTGCAATTAGTCAATAATGGACGTCCCAATGGTGCTGGTGCTACTGTTGTAGGAGGTGGAGAAAGAGGAAGTGGTGACAGTTTACAAGTACAGCAGGAAAAACCCGTTCCTAGATCTTTGCCAACCTCTGGACATCGCAATATTCCGGTTGAAAATGAGGATGACTCGGATGATTCTGTCGATTCGGTTAAATCTGCCGCTCCACTGCAACAACGCAGGAGAAGGAGACGGTCATTCCGCAAGAAGCAGCCTCCAGTTTCAACTGAGGATAAATCAACCTTTTCTCGAAAGAAAAAGCCACAACGCAAGTCAGTTAGTAAAAGTGTAAACAATATATTATAAGTTATCATCATCCTCCATAACTGTGGGTTCCGCAGCGAACCTCACCGTTGTACTTTTCTTCATTTCTTCCATCATTAATGGCACCACCTCTTCTCGATCTGCCGCTTCTTCATTGATCCAATTAGGCAATTCGACTGGTTCATCAGGAACGAAGGAATTCTTTAGAGAAACTTTCCGCTCAGACTTGGGAAAAACATCTCCACTGGGTTTCTTGACATGTCCACCACCAGCATTGAGATTGTTATTGGTGTTGGCATTTGCTAAAGTAGGCTTAGCAATATGCCCTGGCGCAGTTGCTGGTCTACTTGCCAAAGGAGCCGATTTCAACGCTGAAGCAGGAGCGCCTGCAGAAGAAGGTGGACGTTTTTTCTGTGACCCAGTATCTGAATCCGCCGTGAAGGCGCTGCGAACTTTGGGCAAAGAACTATTAGCCGTTTCCATGCCATCCAATTCCGCTTCTAAATCTTCCGTATTGACCAAGGAAGCAATGGCAGCAGTAGCGGGCAATACCGAGGCATTTTGTTTCAACACTCGTTCCATCTTTCCGTGGTAGTAAATACCACAGTCTTCTAAAGTCTTCTTCAGGGCAAACATGAACTTGTTTCGTCGCTGATTCCATTTAATTTCATCCTGGGCGTTTCCCTTGTGAGGAATCTCCACCTCTAGGACAATTTTTTGAGATTGCCATATATCCTTCACCATTAGGCCAATTCCTTCATGGAATTCACGCTTTTCTCTCTTCAAAAATTCGTGCATCTTTCGCTCCAATGCCAGAATTCTTACATACTCGGTGCGGGCATCAGTTTCTATTTGAACATATTCGCTCATATCACCTGAACGACGAATGTTCCTTATGAACTTTTGGAAAAGTTGACTATTAGGTGCCATTACTGAGGTTCCAGTTTGATCTTCAAATACGGTATGCAATAGGGCCATTTCTCGCACAACATATGTTTCACCATCTATTTCTACCTTGTCGCCTACATCGTAGGGATGGCTTTTGAACGTAAGTTAGAAGGAAAACACTCATAAACTTACTGGACAAAGAGAAAGATACAGGATTCGAAAATTGCCTGAGCCGTACTACCAACCATAAAGGATAAACCTAGAATCACTGAACCAGCAGTCGCAAGCATCGTGGCAACATCCACTTCAAAATAGGAAAGACCGACCAACACGACAAAGGCATAGACAAAAACCTTCAAAATGCTATCCAATTTGCTAACGGCTTGATCCAAATCTCTCAAGGAATCAGCAATGGCCTTTCTTTCACGAAAGATTCGACTAACGGCTGAACGAACTTCATTTCTGGACAAATCGCCATTACCGTCAACGTCGAATACGTCAAAGGCTTGTTCAGTCATTTCACGCGTAGGGAAACATCTAAGTGCTAAAAAGTCATCTATAACAATTTGTTTCTTTCCCTCGGGGCAAGCTCCATTAAATAAACGACGCGCTAATTGTCTAGCGCCTTGTATATTGGCCAATAAAGACTTGACAGATTCTCCTTTTTCGCCAACACCATCATCATCAATCAGACTTGAACCAGTTGTGTGTGACTTTTGTACGTCAAAGATTTCCGAAGCAATAGATCCCAAAGTGGTGGTTGCTTCAGTAAAGGCGGTCTTGATTTTACTCATTTGGAACTTTCTTCGATCAGCCATAATCATAATTCCAGAGCCTGCTGTTCCTGACTCATTCGCAGACGTGCCAGATTGGTCACGATCTTGTTTATCCTTGGTGGCCTTGTAAATTGCCTCCAAAACAGAGACATCAGCTTTGGACTTTTTAATCCGATCCTGGTAAGTTGTGCGGTGGAAGTTTACAGCGACCATTTGTAAAAAGGTTTTTTCGGCGCCTAAACTGATAGCCATGACTGTGGTGATTGTTAAGAGTCGATTTATGGTAAGTTGCCATTCCTCTTGCTCTTCAGGGTTTATCGTGTTATCTACAATTACGGGGCCCCAAAAAAAATCAGCAGTGATAGATACAACTACAAAGGCGGCATAGTTTTGCATATATCGATAATAATCCAGACGTTTTTGAATCAATTCTCCAAAAAACAGCGTTAGGACATTGGGAATTACGTGCACAAATACACTGGTCATGAAAAATGTCCACCATAAACCCGCGAGATATAGACACCAAAGTCTTAGCGGAACACCATGGAGAATTAATAGAGGCTCTCCGTTCAAGATTCCCGCAGCAGCAATGCCGGCAAGGATAAAAGAAGACGGTAAAAAATATGCCGCGCCCCAAACCTTCCACAAGTCAATCCAGGCCTTGTAGCGTCCAAACCAGGTAGTAGGTTTTGACTGGAGAATTAAGGAGGGGTTAGTTTTCCTGGAGGTGGGGCTGGGCTTTAAGGGAGCACCTTTGTTGGGTTTTACTGTTTTACTCCGAAGAAGTTCTTGCTTTTCCACCATAACAAACAATCAACAACTTTATGAGAAAGAGAGTGGTAGAAATTATTTTTTTTTCAAGAATTTTATCTTTCACGTGTATTCCCTAAAGCCAAGTTATTTCAACAAGATCAGGTTTCATGCTTAGGTAATCAAACAAACAGTTAGCATCCGCCATTACTAGATAACTTCCAACCACTGCTATAGTTGTGGACTTTACAGGTGGAGAATGAATTGGGGTAAATTCGCATCTTCCAAAAGCACAGTTAATTATGCACCAATTGTTGGGACCAAGATGGAGAAATCCTTTAACCCGATATAATCTTTCATTACTTGACAATATTTTCAGGTTCTTCTCGATTTGCGTGGTGGTTATTTCCAAGGGTAGGCCATATTGGATGGTAAAGGTGGTGATTTCTTCCTTTTCTTGCTTTGGAACTGTGTTGTTGCTAGGGGTGGTGCTATCAAGAGTGAATAACTTGGTATCAATTCCAAAGATCAACCCCGGGCTCAATCCCAAGTTGAGGTCAAATTTTACACGACATGTGTCAGTATTTAATTCATTGACATGATCAATCACCGTATCCAATTCTCTCTCTGATATCTTCTCTTTCCTTAATTAACAAACCCAAGAAAAACATACCAATTCATGTTTGCTTAGCACCAAAAGATCGGTGTATTGTGCCTGTAAGCGTGCAGTGTAAGAAGTATCCTCATAACCGCGAAAATTTAAACAATCAACCGCAGTGATTATCCCGTCCAAATGAAAATTTGGGGCCATTTCTCGTATTTGCCAAGCAATAGGTGCTGCAGAAGCCTCAATTTCAGCAGCTGAAGCAACCTACCAGGAAAAGCAGAACCACTGGTTTCTATAATTATACGGTTGGGATTGTATAAAGCTAAGAAATGATGTGAGGATTATTTGAAGGGGAAAAATTACTTTTTAGCTCATGTAGTGCATCTTTCATTTGACCAACGAGGACACAGCATAAACAGCCATTTACTAATTCTTTGACTGCCTAACCTCCTTGTTACACTAACTTTGAAGAAAGTACTTGAATAGAGTTCAACTTGAACAAAGCACTATCAACGTTGACATCTCCAAATTCATTCTTCAAAACCACTTGATTTATAAGCCAGATACTACTATTCACTCACCTATTTTATAATCTTTGGGTAGTTTACTCAAGAGACTGAGAATCATGGTGGTCTTTCCAGCCCCAAGAAAGCCAGTGAAAACTGTTACAGGAATTGAGGTCATTTTGGGTAAACTTTTTCGTAGATTCTTTAATTAATCACAGTTTAATTGTTCCACTTTTCAGTAAGAGAGAGAGAGAGAGAGAGAAGAAAGTGGAAAAGTTTCACACAAAAACAGATCGTAAATAGTAATAGGATTTTGCTAGTTATTAAAACTACCGTAGCAGCAATCGATCTCACGTGATTATAAGCTCTTCTTTGCTTAACCTCTATTCTGAAGTCTGAACGCGTATCGCAACTCTACGGCTTTTGCTCTCTGCTTAACGTCGAGCTCCAACTGCTCTTCCTTCTCTGGCTGCAAACTGCTTCGCTAAGCTACAACCAACTCAGCTTCTCAACCTCACTCGGCTCCCTCTTTTTTTTTCTGCCCCCAGCTTCCAAGCCTCCCTAATGTCTCCTCGCACCAAACCTGAAGCTAATATCTTTCTAAACGCGAAGCCTAGAGATAGACTTCCTGTTAGTCTTCCCAGAAAAAAAAGTGGTTTGACGATTAATGCGCCGGTGGAAGTTTATAAGAATGTGCAACCTCGCGACTTGCTTCAAAAAGTACTTGGTAATCCTAACTGTGAAGATCCCTTTTTTGTCATGGATCTCTCCGTTGTGTACAATCAATGGAAACTTTGGAGGAAAGAACTCCCAAATGTACAGCCGTTCTTTGGTAACCTTTAATGTGGGAATGTTGAAGCTAATGATAACACGGGGGTAGCTGTTAAAAGTAATCCAGATCCCATGGTTTTAGCACTGCTTGCCCAGTTGGGGAGTTCTTTCGATTGTGCCTCAAAGTCTGAAATCGAAACAGTGCTGTCTTTGGGAGTGCAGCCCTCCCAGATAATCTACGCCAATCCCTGTAAACAAACGTCGCATTTGAAGTATGCAAATGTTAGAAACGTCAAATTGCTCACTTTTGACAATGCTGATGAAGTTTACAAGCTGAAGGAGTGTCATCCCAACGCTGAAGCAGTCTTGCGCATTCGCGTAGATGACAGTCAAGCAGTGTGTCAGTTGGGAAATAAATTTGGCACTCCCATAGAAAATGTCGCTCCTTTGTTACAAATCGCCAAGACTGAAGGATTGAACGTGGTGGGGATAAGTTTTCATGTTGGCAGTGGATGTCAAACAGCAGAGTGTTTCAAAGATGCTCTATTGCTTGCACGAAAAGCCTGGTGTTCAGCTACTGACCTGGGTTTCTGTATGAAACTGCTAGACATTGGTGGGGGATTTCCCGGGAGTGAGGAGAGTGCCAATGTAACCTTTGAGGAAATCAGCCAAGTTGTGCGAGAAAACCTGAAGCTGTGGCAGGATGAACAGGTTGAGATCATTGCTGAACCAGGTCGCTTCTTTGTTGAGAAGGCGTATACGTTGGCAGTGGCAGTGATAGCTAGAAGAGTTACTTTCGACGACGTTAACCAAGAAAAGAATTTTATGTGTAATCACAATTTATTCTATGGCAGAGTTTTATATGGGGCGTAGATTATATCAATGACGGAGTGTATGGTTCTTTCAATTGTCAGATCTTTGATCACGCTCAGTGTTCTCCCGTGGTTGTCAAGAGGCGGGGAAGTTTGTGTCATTTACGACCGGATCAATTCGACCAAGTTCACAACAGCTCCGTATTTGGGCCCACCTGCGATGGATTGGATCGTATTCACGAGTTGATTGGTCTACCAGAACTGCATATTGGCGATTGGTTGGCATATCCTCGCATGGGAGCATATACCATCTGTGCAGCCAGTCAATTGTAAGCTTCTATTTGCATAACTAACTATCATGTCCTTTAAAGCAATGGCTTCAAGAAGAGCGCTGTGTTGTACGTTGACAGTCAATCAGTGCTCAGTTTAGACGAATAAAATATTATTTCTATAAATATAAATATTGCGGAATCACGTGCGAATATTTTAAGGGATTTATCGGAGAGTTGGTATGTGCTGGCTGATTGAGATGACGTCACTATCTTCATTGCGGTATCCAACCTGTCCAAAGGTCCTTTTGCAGCGTTCCAAACACACAAAACGCACTCCACTTTGGAATTACCACTACCACTCTCTCATACTTGAGCACACACACACACACACACACACCCTCTCTCTATTGATTCCCCAGTTTATGAGCCTGAGACCAAACAGGCGTCTAAAAGTTTTAAAACCACCGAAAAAAGACTCTCTCGATCGAAATGAGTAGCCAATCTACAGCCCTCACCTTGGACGTTGTTCAAGCTTTGCATAGCTACGAGCCCTCCGTGGACGGATGTCTACAATTTCGTCGGGGCGATCTCTTGCTTGTATATAATCGTGACAAAAGTGGTTGGTGGGATGGAGTTTGCCATGGAAAGCGAGGATGGTTTCCCTCAGAATATGTGACTTATGCCCCTGAAGAATTAACTCAAAAGGTACCTCCTTCTTCTTTAATCATCTTATCGATTTCTGGCATAGGTAATTGCAGAACTAGCATCTTTGGAACAATTGACCACCGAGGCCATATTGTTATCTCCCACTTCTCTTACCCTGATGACTAATAGCGTCGCAAATGGTTCCAGAGATTTTAAACTAGATAGAGCTGCCGTGTCTTCCAGTTCTAGCGCTACCTCAGTAGAAAGATCTTCCCGATCTCCTCGCAACAATCTCCACATCGACACCTCTCGTCCTACTCTGCCTACCATAACTGGCGGTCCTGTGAGTAGTACTGGAGTTCAACGAAGCAATTCCAACGAAAAAGTTCAAACTCCTTCTCAACAACTCTTCGCTCCTACTAGCTTTCCCACAACTCCCTTAGCTACTGAAGCCGAGACTATTACTTTTCAGTCCTTGATCGATCAAATTTTACATCCCATCTCGCAACTGGCAACCGCTGGAACTGAAAGAAAGGTGAAGTTTTCCCCTTTAACCAACGACGTAGCCAATGCGGTTCGTTTACTCTTTGCTTATTGTGGGATTCTTTATGAGGAATCTCCCGCTGTTCTCAGTAATACTGAACTACGAGAAGCTAGAAAAGACATCATCACTGCAGTTAATCAACTGGCATTTGCTTGCAGAGTGGCACTGGGTGTATGGCCTCCTAGTGATGCTGTTAATGGCATGAGACGTCAAGCGCTTAACGTGTTGCAATGCGTCAAACGGTTTGTCAGAATGACCGAAGAAATCCCCTTGGAGTTAAACAGTGCCGCTGTTGAGGCGATCTTGGATGAACAGCGTAAATCTGGTAGTTCAGCTGAGAGCGCTTTTTTCTCCCCGTTGTTATCGCCAGTCCGTAGTGATGATCCCATGAGAATGGTCGATGAAATCCAAGAACGCGAATTTCTGCGTCAGTTGGAAGAGTATCAGCGAGCAATTTCACGCGTGGGATTGGAAATCCAACAAGCCCTCGCAGATGACAAACAAATGTCGGGATACGACGATGGAATGTTTAGTGGCATCAAAGAAATGGTCAACAAAGTCGGACAAATGTTATCCTTCTTGGAAGATCTAGGAGTTCCCAAGTTAACCGGATATGAGAAAGAGGAGTTTTCCAGCCCCAACACTATGATTCAGAATTTTCATAGCTGTCGCGATATTTTGTATGACTGCTTGAACGAGCTTTTAAACGCTTTTCGCAGCTTTTTTGGCGGTTTGCCTCCTGCTGGTTTTTCTGAATTGGTTAGTGGTCTGATTGAACAAGTTCTCAACACCGTCGATCGCGTAGTGGAAGCTGCTCAGACTGTTATTGGTCAGAAAAAGTTGCTGGATTTACAGAATTTATCGGCAAGATCAGCTTGGAAGTTGGACATGCCAGTTAGCAGTAGTTCTGGCACCAACTTGCTTGCCCTTAGACGCAAGGCTCGTAGTTTACAGCAATTAGCCGCCAGGCCTGTAACTCCACAGGTTCCTACGCCAAGAATACCTCCTGTTCCTACTACTCCTCAGCCCACCATTCCTTCACAACGTCGTACTACACTTGCTGCAATAATGCCATCGCAAGGGATGCATTCAGTTCCTCCTGCGATTCCGTCAATGTTGCAACAATCTCAACCGCTTCCTGTTATACCAACGCGTGCTATGACCCGAAGTGTGGACACGAGTAATGAAGAAAAGGCTGATGTGTTTAAAATTCAAGATGCGCCAAAAGGAAAGAATGCCACTGCCACTGGGGTTAAATTTGTAGCGCCTGAGTCGGTCAAGTCAGACGTAGATGCCAGACCGTGGTTCCTTCGCTATGATTATGACCCGAAAGAAGTAGTAATGAACGTAGAGGGACAGGTATTAGGGGCAACATTTGAAGCACTTGTTGAAAGATTAACCCTACATGACGTGACAATAAGTAAGTATTTCTTCCCTTATTCTTCCTAACTTTTTGGTGGGGAGTGCAGATTCGGATTTTGTTTGCGTTTTTATGCTAACTTTTCGTTGTTACTCCAAGTGTGAACAGTTTCTCGATTGTTTAATTCGACGCTTCACTATGGCAGCGCCAGAGAATCTGACTGCAGATCAGCTTCAAATGTGGAAGCAAAAAAAGCAAATCCCCACACGATTACGCGTCTTTAATATGCTGAAAAATTGGTTGGAGTCTTATTTCTTTGATGGTCACGATGACGAGATCCTCGAACGTTTAACCGAGTTTACCGAAAACGATATGATGAAGGTGTTTCCTTCAAATGCCAATCGTTTATTGGAGTTGATCATTAATCGTCGGGTATTTCTTTTTCATGGGGCTTTTAATTAATCTGGTTTAGAGTCAACGAACAACAGTTGTTTCATCAATAGCTAAAGGTTCAGCGAGGATCCCTCGAAGTCGATCCAGCGAACGATTAACCTCTACTAATAGTTCGACCAACAATGCTGATCAACCTCCACCTACACCTCAGCTCTCTCGTAACTTGGTCACGCAGCTAAGAGCTAAGAATCTACAAAACCTTGTGGATGTGGATCCTTTGGAACTAGCACGACAACTTTCATTACTTGATTGTCGAATGTACTCGGCAGTTCGACCATATGAGCTAGTCGGACAGGAATTTACCAAGAAGGATAGCAAAACTGCAGTTAATGTCAAATGTATGATTGTACTAAGTACCCAAATCACTACTTGGGTGGCTGAAATGATTGTACTGGAATCTGACGTTAAACGACGCGCTTTATTAATCAAATTTTTTATTAAAGTTGCTGAAGTGAGTTTATTTCACTTTTTATTTATGCTTTTGTTGATATGTTGGACATGTGTGTGTGTGTGTGTGTGTGTGTGCGTGTGTGTGTAGAGGTGTCTCTTGCTGAACAATTTTAATTCTTTATTTGCTATTTTATCCGCTTTGAATTCTTCCACCATAGAAAGACTTCGCAAGACATGGGCGGTAATACTTTTGTGATTGTGTCAAAGTGCTCATATTAAAAGTAGTTGGTATCAGCCAAGGTGAAACATTCATTAGAAGAACTCTCACGGATCACGGATCATGGTCGTAACTTTGCTGAATATCGCACTCGATTGAAGGGAGTTGGTCCACCATGCATTCCATTCTTTGGCCTTTTCCTTACAGATTTGGTGTTTACTGATGAAGGAAATGCCAATTATCGCAGAGATGATGACAGTCTTATCAACTTTGACAAGTGGGTAAAAACGGTACGAATCATACAAGACATGCAACGCTTTCAAAAGCCGTACAACTTGGTGGAAGTGCCAGAGCTGCAATTGTTTCTGCGTGAACGCTTCAACACTCTTCGCACCATGGGCGACCCTGACCAGCTTTACCGACTTAGCCTGGCAGCTGAGCCCAGAGAAGAGGAAAATAGAGATGTGGAGGTGGTTGAACCAGTGGAGTCACTTGGTTCAACTCCCAAAAAGGATTGAGACATTTTGTGTATTGCCAATATAAAATTGATTTTAACCACACATTTCCTCCTACTTCTCCCGCCTTATTTCTCTACTCTTGCTCTTACTACTAATTACAACTTTCTTTCTATTGCTGCTAGCTTGTTTTACAGGGGAGGACGGGTAGGTGTAGCACAGGCTTTTGGTGTCAAATGTATCACCAACCTTCCATTCAACAAAGGGATAAAGCACATCATCCACTGTTGCTGGTTTCATCTCGCCCTTTCTTGGCCTTGCAGGATACACACGCTGCGAGCCGTTATATTCCATGGCAAATTCCGGCTTTTGTTGTTGCCATTGCCACCATAACTTGTCCAACTTTGCATGATGCAGATAGAACACCGGGTCAATGGGACTGTAGGGACTGAACATATGTCCGCCAATGTTGAAATGTAGGTTTGAGAGAGGTTGTCCCAGGATGTTTTTACAAAAGGCGTCGTAATTACTGCTAGAAGTTACTACTTGGCCCAACTTGTCCGCATCCATTAAAGCCATGGGTGTTTGTTTAAACACCTCAAACATGCCCATGCGCAATAAACATCGGGGTTCGGGATAAGCAAAGGTTTGATTACCAAAGATTCCATCCATCACACAGTATTCATTTGGTGCGCCTTCAGGCTGGCCCTTGCTACTACCAAAGGCCGTCCAAATCTCGGATTGCTCGGGTGCCGCAGCATCACGATCCCAATCCCAGTACGGCTGGGTAATGGCCTTGCCACTTTTCTGTTGTAGCTGTTGTTCTAGGAATGACAAGAAATAACGATTCCAAGGAAGAAAGATGGGATTTCCATGGATGTAGAAATCTTGTTCTGCATGCGCTTTCGCCATATCCTCGTAAGCTCCATCCTGCTTGAGTTGGTAGAGCGCGGTTAGGTAATCCTGCTTGCTTTCTCCACTCATACTCCGCCATTCCTTCCTCACCAATACATCGCCGTTTTTACATTCTATCCTGCCTTCGCAGCCGTGATAGATCAACACGCTCATCAAAATCGTTAAATATTTATTCATCGTTTTCTATTTTTTTTACTCGTAAGTGGTAGTGCTATTTCCATGGGTGATGTGGTTGCTATTTTTATTGACCTTTTTGGCATTGTTTACCTTGAAACACACTATGTTTTGATTTTATGGTACATTCTATTTAAAAACAATATTTATGTCCACATCTTATTTAGATTTATCAGCCGCTGGTGTAGCCTCTGGAGCAGCAGTCGTAGTAGCACCAGCAGCAGTAGCATCAGCCTTAGTACTAGCAGCAGTAGCATCACTCGCAGCAGCAGCGGCAGCAGCATCAGCCTTAGTACTAGCAGCAGTAGCAGTAGTAGCATCACTCGCAGCAGCAGCAGGATCAGTAGCACCAGCAGCAGCAGGAAGTGGTAGAGCGTGAACCGCAGACAAGCCTTTGTTAACCGCAGTCGTGGCAAACGTAGTTGCTTGTTGAGCTGCATGGGCAATAGCTTCCTGTGCCGCGGTTTGAGCAGCCAGGGTTTGTTTAGCAGCAGTCTCCTTTGCCCCCAATAAGGATTCTTCCATAGATTTCTGTGCTTTTAGCGCCTTAGCCGTTGCAACTTCAGTCGTATCGTGTACTGCTTTTTGAGCACCTTGTTGGGCTGCTGCTGAAGTCTTTGCGTAGGTTTCTGAAGCAACTGTCATGACTTGTTGAGCTGCATGAGTAGCACTTTGACAAACACCTGTGAGCAAGGAAGCAAAGATGGAGGGCTGTTGCACTGGTTCAGCTGGATCATCGCTAGGTTTTGCATCGGCTGCAGGAGTGGCAGTAGTTGCAGGAGTGGCAGTAGTCGCAGCAGTGGCAGGAGTGGCAGTAGTTTCAGGAGTGGCAGCAGTGGTAACGGGAGTAGCGGTGGATTTCTCAGTAGCTTCTGGTAAAGTAGTCATGTTTGTAAAATTCCCACGTTGTAAAAGAATGAGAGGGAAAAAAATAAAAAATTGCATCTATTTTAATCAATTCAGAAATAAAGTGTGGCAATAACAATTTGCATTTTTGGACGGCACTCCTACACCACCACCTCTTTCTACTACATCACCAGCAGTAGCAGCAGCAGCAGCACTACCACCACTACCACCACCAGAAAAAGAAGTGGCGGTGGAAGGAGAAGGTCAGGGAAGTAGCAGAGAAGGAGAAGGAGGCGGAAGATGAAAAAGCTAATAATAAAAAATCATTCAACGGATAATCGTTTCCATAAACACAACACACACTTTGAATTCCAAAATACTTTCACAGCGCCAATTTTAGAAACTACTACTTTTCTCCCCTTCAAAGGATGACTATCATTAATTATGTAGTGGGCTTCCTAGTCTCACTAGCTTCCTCTGCTGCAAACGCTCTGGGCTTGAATTTACTTCAAAAAGACCATCTGTGGAACCAAAGCCTACCGCCGGAAGAACGGGTAAATGAATGCATGCGTTTAGGTTGGCACTTGGGACTATACTTGTACATTGGTAGTCAAGTTTTTGGAAATACCATCGCTCTAAGTATGCTTTTCCCTCCTTGCCCTGGTTGATGATCAATGCAGATTTTCTAAACACTCAATGGGTGGCACCTTTGGGAGCCATTTCATTGATCTTCAACTTCATCTTTGCCTATTTCCTCGTAGGAACCAAGATTTCACGATCGGACGTAATTGGCACAGCAGTGATTATGCTTAGCGTTGTATGGATTGTGGTATTTGGAGGCATGAACAAGGGAGGAGTTGGTAATTTTACCCGAGCTGCAGGTTAATGCAGTAGGTTGTTAGATCAGGATAACCTGACGCTTGATGCGCTGAAAAAGTTATTCAATCGAACCAACTTTATTATGTACTTTTCCTTTCTTGACTGACTGACTGAATGGCATGTTTATTAGCTATTTCTCCGTGTTGAACTTTGTATTAGCTTTATTGGGATTATTTGCAATTTATCTCTACTGGATCGTGCGTAGTGATGAAAGGAGAAGCAGACATGTCTTGTTCAATAAGCTGAAAATAGCAAAACTACACAAAGGACTGGGAATAATCACCGCCATTTGTGGTGGCATCCTCGCTAGTCAAACGTTAATGCTGGCGAAGAGTGGTGTTAAGCTCATTGTGCTCAGCTTCCAAATAACCAACCAATTTACTGATGGCTTGAGCTTCTTTATCTTTGCATTTTTAGTAGCAACAGCGGTTTTGCAGGTAAAATCCAATGCGTATTTATTTGAATAATCATTTAATAGATCTTTTGCATTAATTTGGGCTTGAAAATGGCGCCTTCAGTGCTAATTGTTCCCATCTTTTTTGGAACTTACACTGCTCTGGGGCTTTGCAACTCGATCATCTACCTCAACCAGATGGATTCGTATCAGCCATGGGTGCTGTTCTGTATTGCGCTTGGGTGCATGGTGTTGATGTATGGGGTTAAGCTCATTAGTGGTGAAAAACCAAACAACAACGGCACCACTCACTACACATTAAAAGATGAAGAAGGATCCGTTACAATCAAAGACGCTTCCAGTGACCAACAGCAACTGGAACAGGTTCAAAAGAAGATCGATTCACCATCCGCCTCTTCTAAACGTCAAAGTCTGGATGAATGGTTAAACTTGGAAACCCGCAATACCACCAATTTGGAAGGAAACCCATAATTAATACCTTCAAGTGTGTGTGTGTGTGTGTGTGTGTGTTTGAACATGATCAACATCATTAAATAAAGCTGTACTATTAACATAACATTGAAACTCGTGTCTTGTTGCTTGTTTGTTTGTTGTTGAAAGAAATGACAGTGATAAATGAAGATGGCCAATTCCAGCAAATTAGTAAACAAAAACGCCTTCAAAGAGACATTGATTCCTTGACAAAGACGTTGAGTACTTGGACTTTACTTTCTTTGCTATCTTTTGCTGGTTGGAAGTTAACTTTCAAGTAACTTGCGACGACATCTCTTCCTTATCTTGGGCTAGGTGGTGGTATCTCTGTCTCGGCTTGGAATGGTTTACTTATATCAGCCTGACTATGTTGGCTATTACTGGGCTTAACCTGACCTGGACTATCATTCTCAAGTATTGGCAAGGTCCGTTAACATTAACCATGAAACAAGCACAATTGTATCGAGTAGAAGAGTATCAAAGTATCTACTTTATTTGCAAGTAAGAATTGACGCAATTATATAAAGAACAACAAGAAGCTGCAACTATTAAAAGTAAAACAATCTCAAAATTCGACAATAATAACATGGTAAGATGGTTTTTATTGCAAGGATTACAAGCTCCTAGTATCGACCTGTATTGACATCAAGAGCCATGAATTAGTAAAGTCTTCTCCCTCTCTGTGTGTGTGTTATAAGCACCTGCTAATGGTTCTAAAGTGAGGCTTTACCAACCAACAAGGGCAAACAGTTCAAAGATACTGGAAATTCCTTGATTTCTGATAGTAATCATTGTAAGACTTTTATTGTAGTGGATTTACTGTGTGTGTGTGTGTGTGTGTGTGTGTGTAATGGTTGAATAGTGGTTCATGAACCCATTATAAATGAAAGCGATATTGACAGGTTGTTGATGGAAGAAGGTTAGAGCAATTTCTTCAACTAACTCGCATCACTACAAAGAACGACGAGAAAGAAAGACTGCTTTATACGATCCGGGCTTGTTATCACCTACTTACAAGTTAATCTTACAAGAGTATCAAACTGCTCAGCCCAAACCACCTCTAAGGTTTGCTGCTAGTAAAGTGGTTAATCTGATACATGGCCTTCCGGTCATTCGACCCGAAGTAGTATGTCTTTTGTGCGGTTATTAACTTATTACGCAGGTGTTGAAAAATCTCTTTATAGAGGATTTCATCGAATTTTGGGCAGAAAACATGAGAATGGTAGGTTTTTAATGCCTTTCCTTGCAGTGCTAATGAGAGAGGGGGGGAAGTGGGTTGCTTCTCACATTTATCAAAACCTCAGCCAGAAGATCTTTAAAGTCGATGCCTATTTGAAACTAAAGAACTGCGATCATTTGTCCTGTGATAAGATTACCACCTCTTCCTCTGTCTCTTCTACTCCCAATGTTATGGGAATTTCACCCTTTTCTAGACCTTTTACAGGTATTTCCCTTTTTATTGGATTTTATTTGAGTATTTGTGAGTAGGAGGAGGAGGATTGTTTGGAACCCAAGGAACAACTACATCCATGTTTGGATTTCCTTCTTCTTTATCCACAGCTGCTGGTGGTGGTGGCTTGCAATCACGTTGTCCAAACACACTGGAAGAATTAACCACAATGTTTCCCAATGACCAAGAATCAAAAGATCGGGTTGAAATAGAAACTTGTCTCAATCGTTTTGGAAATGATTCGGAACAGCGTAAATATGTCATTGATCGTATACACAGTAATTCTATTTATTAATCAGTAAAAAGTGAAAGTGTAGCGTTGGCGGAGGGTAAAGTGATGCGTGATTATCGCTGGGATGGAGGTATGAGCCGATTGGAAAGACAACAACAATGGACTGCTGAATATCCTTCTGATGCTGAGGTAGTCACTTCTAACCCTCCCCCCCTAATTATGAAGTTGTAGTTGACCATGCGTCTTTTTCTTGCTCACATGGATTGGATGATGCCTGAAAAGACTCGCTCATCATTTCGCAGTACCATTGGATATTTTACTCAGCAGTATTACGTAGGACGAGATGGCAAAATTGGTAATTTTCCCACCTCACTTTAACAAGTTAGAATCCACCACGTTGTTACACATTAAGCAAATTCAAAAAAACCCTGCACATTATTGCTTATTGACCAAAGATGCATGTTGGGATGTATATTCGGTAAGCGCCTATATAATCCACACAATTATTAATTATCATGTGGGTGTGGTGGTTAAAAGGGCCGAAATAACGTATTTGATACGTTGGCACTGTTCCTTTATTACGTGAAGAAGGAATATGAAGGATACATCGGACTATTACACATTGGAAGTAAAGCATTGGGATTAAATAAAGTTCTGGAATAATAATTATTATTTCCCATATATTGTTTTCTCTCTTTCCACTCACTCACTCTCTTCCTTCACACACACACACACTTTCTTAACCATGGAGCCTCCCAATAGTCCTTTGGACAAGCGTCGACGTGTGGTGATTGGCTTTGACGAGAGACTTTCTCGAGAAGCCTTTGACTGGTTCTCCCATTTCTTTACTACCAAAGACTCTAATCTTCGTGACGATGTCGTTGTAGGTCGTTGAACAACATTCTTAAAATAGGAAAAGATCACGTCCTCCTTGTACATGTGTTTAATAGTAAGGCGTCTAGCTTTATTAGCTCCGAGTTTCTCTATCAATCAGCCACTGGTAAACCTCTCCTCCCTTCTCAACTAACTCCCCTGTAGATGACTATGGCCATGTCCTGGCAGAAGATCACAATGCTTACGATCATTTACAACATGCTCTTCATGAATTCCAAGCCACCTTACAAAACCACAATGTATGCTGTTCCTTAACCTCTGACTATATTGGCTAGATCACTTCCCAACTGTTGATCATTAAAAACACGGATGCAAAAACCGGTCTAACCAGAGCTGCCAATGAATCCATGGCCGATTTGCTAATTATTGCTGGGCATTCAGGCGATGATTTCAAGACTAAATTGTTGGGCTCGGTCAGTGATTACTGCGTCCATCATGTCGAATGTCCTGTGCTCGTCTATAAGCACCGTTAAATAAAGAATGGCGTTGTTCACATGACCCATGTCATCTCAGCAGCGTAGAATTGGCGTCTTGGGAGGCGGTCAGTTGGGCCGCATGATGGCTGAAGCAGCTCAAAGACTGCTCATTCCACTTTCCATCCTAGATCCTGCAAAGGATGCCCCAGCGAAGAAGCTGCTCGCTGGTCAACCGCACATCGATCAATCGTTCAAACAGCTGGAAGGCGTGCAAAGTCTCGCTCAAGTGGATACTTCCATGATCTTGACCACAGAGATTGAGCATGTCGACTGTGATGCCTTGGAAAAGGTTTCCAGCGAAACCGGGGTGGAAGTGGAGCCAAAGCCACACACCATCCGCATCATCCAAGACAAATGGCGTCAAAAGGAATTCCTTCGTTTTTTCGGCATTCCTGTCGCTGACTTTGCCCTGGTAAGCGATCCCACGCAGTTGGAAAACGTAGCTGAAGAATTCGGGTTTCCTTTCTTGTTAAAAACTCGACGTTTGGCCTATGATGGTCGTGGAAATGTCGTGGTTCGTAATCCTGCCGACATGGCCAACGACTTTGCTCGGCTAAGTTCAAGTGTAGTAGAAGGAGGACTATATGCGGAAAGATTTATGCCCTTTATTAAAGAACTCGCGGTAATTGTGGTCAAGTCTAAGAAAACCACAGATCAGCCTTCCTCTGCAGAACTCAAGCATTACCCCGTGGTTCAAACTCTGCATAAAAGCGGTATTTGTCATTTGGTTTTGGCCCCAGCCCAAATATCTCCAGAAGCAGAAGAAAATGCTGTCAGAGTTGCTTTGAATGCAGTGCGTCATTTGGACGGTGCTGGTGTATACGCGGTGGAGCTATTTTTGCTAAAAGACGATGAAATCTACGTCAATGAAATCGCCCCTCGTCCTCACAATTCGGGTCATTTCACCATCGATGCTTGTGCGACTTCTCAGTTTGAAAACCATCTTCGCGCTGTTTCCGGCCTTCCGCTAGGAGACACTCGGATGAGAGTTCCTGCCGCTGTGATGCTCAACCTTTTGGGTGGACCTGCATTTGAAAAAATACGTGAGCTGGCTTTAACCATCCCGGGGGCCACCATGCATCTTTACGATAAGGAGCCGCGGTTGGACAGGAAAGTAGGACACATCAATACCGTGGGAAACTCAGTGGCACAAGTATTGCAAAGTATCCAGCCCCTATTAGACGCGGTCAAAGAATACTCCTCGGTTGAAGACAGGGAAGAAGAGGAAAAACAATTGGCAGATTATTTTCAAACAAAGCCATTGGTGGGAATAATTATGGGATCTGATTCAGACCTGCCAATAATGCGAGGAGCAGCGGATATCTTGACCCAATTAAAAGTGCCATTTGAAGTCACCATAGTTAGTGCTCATCGTACTCCACAGCGATTGCAACAATATGCTCAAACTGCAGAGCTGCGTGGATTGCAGGTAATTGTTGCTGGTGCTGGTGGTGCTGCACACTTGCCAGGAATGACGGCGGCGCAAACGGCTCTCCCAGTAATTGGAGTCCCAGTAAAGGGAAAAACATTGGACGGTGTAGACAGTCTCTATAGCATTGTGCAAATGCCACGCGGAATTCCTGTGGCAACTGTCGCGATCAATGGAGCTGAAAACGCGGGTTTATTGGCAGTTAGAATGCTGGCGATGACTGATAAAGCGCTAAGAGCACGACTTTACGAGTACAGCACTAAGATGGAGCAGCAAGTGATGGAAAAGGTAGAAAGGATGAACAGAGAGGGGTGGCAAAGTTTATTATTAAATTAATACCTGATTTCTCCGCTTAGTCAGCATTAAGGAGAAAATGGAGTTACATTTTGTAATGCATAGTTTTCTTAACTGGTTCGCTTCCCGAAACCTCGTAGGAAATGCTAATGTCCAAATCCCGCGGGTTTTTCTCATTTGGTTGGCAACTAATCGATCCGCTGATTTCGTCATTTTCACCCACCATCAGCGTATCGTGGGTGTAAAAGATCGTGTGTTTCCAGTGTGTATACTTTGCGTCAGGTGCTAGGACGCGTTATTAACAAAAAGGGAAATTTATTACCAGTGCTGAAAAAGACTGGTTTGTGACAGCAGCTAAAGGTGATATCAAACCAAGCGATAAACGCGTGCACATAATCATTGCGTAAGGCTTGCAACTTGAACGGAACAGTAAAGGTTAAATCTTCCTTCTTTACCGTGCTTAGATTGATAACCTGCTCTCGATTAGCACCAAACATAACACTCCAGGTAACCTTGAAAGCACAAGGAGTAGTACACACGGCCTTTTCATCAACCGTGTCGACCAGTGGTTCATGCAAAGCAGCTTCTTTAATACAGGACATTTTAAAGCCATAAACATTTTCCCAAACTGTTCATCATATTTATCAATATTTACAAATAGCAAAATAAAGGGGGAAAAAACTTACATTCAATCTTTTCTTCTCGATATTGTCCATCTTCTATGGCAGCCAGGTTCAACACCGCCACGTCTGGGAACAATAAACCACCAGGTTTCAGCCACTTATCCCGAGCATAAAGCACGGTATCCAACATGGATTCATACAGGAGAAAATAGCCCATCCATTCACTGACTATAATGTCGACTTTTTCGGGAATGTCTATTTGTTCCACCTTTCCCTTGATCAAGGTTATCTGATCACTAAAGCCATTTTGAGCAATGATTTCTTGGGCCTTGTCTATTATGTTGCTCATGTCCACCTACCCTCCTCGTTATTTCTTGTCTTTTGCTTGATATTACAGCATAAACATGTTTGGCTCCTGCTTTGGCGGCAAACATTGATAAAATCCCCGTACCACAGCCCACATCCAAGACCACTTTTTGTCGAAAGAGATGCTTGTTTTGCATAATGGCGTTTCGATAACTTAGCGTCCTCACCTCGTCCTTTAACATCTCCTCATGGATACCTTCAAAGTATTAGCGTGATTTGAGTAAGATGCGCTACCGTAGTGGGCATAAGAGTCGAAGTAGTAATCCCGACTGGTCATCGACGGCGTGGAAGACATTTTGCAAGAGCAGGGGGAAAAAGGCGTAGGTGGACATGTGACCATAAATTGACGAAGATTACAAGAAAAAAGTCTTGGTTTATTATGCAGCAAATGATTAGTTGTGGATTTATTATCCCACTCTTTTTCTGTCACGTGTACTGCGCCGCTCCTACTGATTATCATCTTCTGCGTCAGCACTATCTGCGTCAGCACCCTCTGCATCAGCACCCTCTGCATCAGCACCATCTGCATCAGCACCATCTGCGTCATCACCATCCTCATAGTCATCACCATCTTCTTTGTCATCACCATCTTCTTCATCATCACCATCTTCTTTGTCATCACCATCTTCATAGTCATCACCATCTTCATAGTCATCACCATCTTCTTTGTCATCACCATAGTCTTCCTTGTCATCACCATAGTCTTCCTTGTCATCACCATAATTATCGCTTCCCATGAAGTTATCCCCAAAGTATTTGTTCATACCACCCCAATCCTGCTTCTTTCCTTGCTTTCCACCAACTTCTTTGCCGCCATCATGACCATCATCATCATAGTTATCTTCACCTTCGTTATCATCCTCATTGTTATCTTCATCTTCATTATCATAGTCGCCATTATCATCACCATTACGACCACGGTTGCGACGATCAGAACCGTAACCATGACCTCCATCATTGTCGTCACCACCATAACCACGACCATTGCGAATTCTGCCTCGGTTGTCGTTGCCATATTTGCCGGCTCTGTTTCTACCGTTGTAACCACGGTTGTCTTCGTAATCATCTTCATTGTCACCATTGCCATAGTCATCTTCATTGTCACCATTGTCATCTTCATTGTCACCATTGCCATAGTCATCTTCATTGTCACCATTGCCATAGCCATCTTCATTATCACCATTGTCATCTTCATTGTCACCATAGTCATCTTCATTGTCACCACCATCTTCATTATCATAACTATTATCACCACCATGGCCTTCATAACCTTTTCCTCCAGATTTATGACCTCTATTGCCATAACTTAAGCCATGAGATCTTCCACGACCACCCTGGCGACCGTAACCACTCATGCCTCCGCCACTACCGAAATCATAACCACCGGTGGGTCTACTTGCGACAGAAGCGAGTAGAGCAACAGTGAGTAGAACTTTATAAAGTTGCATTGTATGTATTAATTTAGAGGGTGCAGACGAGTAGAGTAGAGGAGAGTATATTAACTATCAACTAAATAACGAGAAGAAATTGAGAGGGATCTTTGTGATAGCAGGAAAGGAGTGAGTGTGGGTGAACTTTACAAACATTTGAAGGGAGCAAGGAGGATTTATACCTTTCATTTATCAAATTATTGGTGCAAAGCAATGTTTATTAAAAAAACTTCTCCACCGAAATTAAATTTCTTGCTACAAATCTACCAAACGAGATTTTATGCCAAGACCAGCCAAGATGTTCAAAGAAAAAGACTTTACTTTCAAGCTGGGAAACGTGGGATTTTAGAGTTGGACCTGCTCTTGGGTAATTTTGTCAAGCCCCAGATCAACCATTTCTCCGCTCAACAATTGGAAGAATTAGATCAGCTCTTTCAACTTCCTGACTGGGACTTGTACTACTGGATCACGGGAAGTAAATCTCCACCGCCAGAAATTCAGCAATTGTCGGTTTTCAATAGTCTTGCCCGCTTTGCCCAGAATCGTGGTAGTGGGAGCATGTTGCGAGAATGGACCTTCAACAATGCCCATGGAAGCAGCATCGCTAACGGTGGGAGCGGAACCATGGGCTAATTCTCAAGGAGATTAATGAAATTTGGTGCAGCTGCACAATATTGGTCAGTTTGTTAGGGAAAGTTCAAAATTAAATTACGTAATCATTAATTAAAACAGCAGCAAGATCAAGTAAATATCTGCCTTAGCGTTTGTTCTATTTTCTGCCTAACAGTTTCAGAACATTTAACCAAAGCGGGTTTAAACACTTCAGGATTAGCCAACAACACCTCTGCCAATGCCAGATGTTGTCCTCCTCCTTCTCCTCCATTCAGAAGATCAACCCAAATTGTCAAGATTTTCGAGTAAATATTTACTACCACCACCCCTTTTAAATCAATCAAATATGAAGTAAATACCTGTCTTGAAAGAAGTGGCGTATAATTCCAACAACTTGAGCACTTCCATTTGTAGGCGAATCGCATCAGCTTCCAACAGTTTCCTCGAACGAAGTGTTGGCGTAAATTCCAATAGATCTGTAAGCAATAATCTAGTAGCATCCTTCACCAAATCAGAAGTAGAAGTCATCAACAATAACGTTCTACAACAATGAAGTGCACAACACAAGATCTAATCATGGTTATTTTCCTACTTCTATTGTAACCTTAAAATACCTTGAAATCTTGACTGGAAGACAGTTGAGCTGCCAAGAGTCGGCGATAAAGAACAAAACAGGATGGATTAGTAGGCAGCAACAAAGAGAGAACTACTGCATTGACAGAAAGAATAGCAGGGATTGATTCCTCTCGAAGTCTAAGTGTTATAAGCTTAGTTTTACCACCATAATTTGATCAAAATTACGTCTCAGAAAAACAGGCAGAATTGAGGGAATAGAGGAAATATGACCAGTTTTGTGACACTTTTACTTGGTCTACCTCTAAAGGCAGAGGAAGTTTGAGTAAATTACGAACAAATAATAAAAGGATCGGTCCTGTCAATTCTGGAGCTTTTGATTCCCTAAACAGAACTATTCCACCACTGTGTTAGTTGAAAAGGTGATAAAATAAATGATACCAATTAAGAGATCCGTCAAGAGAGAGAGAAAAGAATCACCCTTATTATCAGCCTTTGAATAAAGGAACAATAAAAGATCCAAACATTGTTGAAATAATTCCCCAGATTTTTCAGACAAGTCACGAAAAGTAATTCCTATCAATCATCAGCACCACCGTCACCACCACCAATATGAACAAAAAGTTACCAGATAGAAATGACTTGTCCACTACCACCAAACCAGGAGCAAAAATGGCCAAAATATGCGTAATGATGCGTAAAAGCAAGACCAATTCTTCTTCAAGTTCATCCGAAAAGAAGGAATGTTTTTGCGTCAAATCTGTACAAATTTGAACCAAAACAGTACGGATTTCGTCATTTTCCAACTGAGCAAGTCGGTCCAACAATAACAGCAATTCAACCATTGCCGTTTGACTAGAGAAGCAAGGTGGAATAAACTTTTGCAACGCCAAAACAAGGAATTTCTTCCCTGTAGGTGCTGTAACTTCGCCCAAGAGGCCATCTATGCAAAGACCCAACAAAAAATCCGATGATGACGATAATTCCTTGAAAGAAACTGCATAAATCAACGATACCCAAGCTTCCTGGTAGAATGGCGCTAATATTACTAGTTGTAACTTTGCCGTTAACTTTTTCCCATTTCCTCCTTCAACATTTTCTCTCAAAAGAGCATACTCCTTAAGTGAGCCCAACCACAGCTCTTGCAGTAGTGGCAAATGTGGCTCAACCAAAGAAAGTAGGTAAGAATGAAGAGAAGCTGCATGAAACAAATCCGCCCAAGAATGAAGGATTGCCAGTTTTATCACCATAGCGGCATGAGGACTTGGGTTTTCAACAAAGCTTACAGTTCCTTCTTTACAGAATTCCAACGAATCCAGTAATACTTTGACCACCCTGTTTAAAGTGGTCAAGTCTTTAACAATTCCACTGCCCACATAATATCCTGCAACGACAAAACCCAACCCTACAAGCTCAGGAGAAGAATCTAAACTAAAAGCTGGCATTAGTGCTGAAGTAATCTGAGCCTGATATTGTTCCAATAAAGAACTGCCCTCAAATTCTGGGTCTTCAATATTGCCAAAATTCTACAAAATAACCTTATCAACCAAAATCTGGTATAAAGTTGAAGGAAGGGGAAAAACCTTTAAAACATCAAATAGTAAGCGTAGACCTTCCATGCGCATATCTTCAATGGGAGAAGTAGTAGCAGTAAATGCCATACGAATTAAATCTCCCACCAACATTGTATTATCTTTCAACGATGGCAATGAAATCAAATGGCGTAAACCTTGCAAGGCAAAAAATTTCGTCCTCCAACCAAACGTTTGGGTAGAAACTTGCGCACTACGAGTTACCACAAATTCATCATTGTTATCATTCATAGTGTCAGCAATTAATGAAGAGGATGAAGCTAAGAAGGTTGAAGTGGTAGATAGAATGGCTGCACATTGCATGACCCATATGGAAGGATCATCCGTGGAAGAAAGCAGATTTAGTAATACCTTTTCGACCTCGACAATAGTGCTGATGTCCTTGGTCATTGAAGCAGCTAATTGATCCAACAATCGGAATAGGTCAAGTTCAAGCCCTTTTCTTGGAGCCAACTTAGTAACCATTATATCTCTCTTTATCAATTGCTCAAGTCCCAATAGAGCGTATCGTCGTAGAACCTCTGGCCCCTCTGACAACCGAGATTGCAAAAAACCCACTAATGCTCGTTGATCCACCAATTCCGGAGTCAACATAACCAACTGTCGATAGCAACGAATAGCTGCAATTTGATCCAACTCGTTAGAGCTTGAGCGTAAATCTTCTGCCATTGTTAAGAAAATATCCTTTAAACGTCCTGAGGCTTGAAAATCAGGCCCCAATGTTCCAACCAACGTAGCAATAATATTCCCCACCAAGGATCGCACTTCTTGATACTCTGAAGAAAAAACCCGTGCCAAAATCCCTGCAGTTGAATGCACAAAAGGGCCAAAGCCTAATCCCACTGATTCTGCCACCACTAGTAATGATCGCAATGCCCATTCATGCACCAATACATGAGGATCCAGGGCTAAAGAGTGCAGTACACTCACTACTGCTTTCAAGTGATTCATTGCTGCAAGATGTCCCACCTGCTCACAAATCCTTGCTAGTGCTAATGAAGCGCCCGCCCTTAGCTCGGGAGCAGGGTTTTGTACAACTTGATCCACCAACATCTGCAACTGATTCTGAACAAATGGTGCATTATTCGTTGTGGTCAAGGTGACCAACAGTCCAAGTGTATCTGTTGCTAAATCCCTAATGCGCCAGTCAACATGTCCTACCAATTCTTTGACCATTTCTTGCGCTACTGAAGCGGCCTTCACGCTCAAAACTGCTTTAGCTTTACGCAATTTTCGGCATATTTCCCCCAATGCAACTACTACATTTACATGAATAGCAAGTTGACGTTCGGGAAGTCGTTCTAATTGAACGTTGTGAAGATTGGTAAATAGTAAGTCCATTACATGATCTTGTAATTGTTCAGAAAGGTCTTGATATAGCGCACCTAACAAGCTAATACTATTATCAGCCAAAGAACGAGAAGCATCATTATTAGTTAACAACAATGGATCAACCGGTGGAAACCCCTCTTTTTGTAACGGCAATAAATTAGTTAATCCAAAGCTGGTCACATCATTCAAAGACAACACGGAAGTGACTCCTTCATTGCTGACTTCTTCCTCTACCATGGTAAATCCATCTACACAGCTTTTGACCAGTTGAATCCAAGCTGATTCAAAAATCTTATTTTGTCTTAAACTCTCATAGCACTGAAACACTAATCCCTCCAACTGTTGTTTGGCTTCTTTCATTGATATTTCGATAGCTGTAGAGTTTGCCCCGCCGGAATTACCATTAGAAGCAGTAACAATGACCGTGGCACCAACAGCACTGGCATTAGAACCTACAGTAGTACTGGCGGCAGCAGCAGTGATGGTGGTGGTGGTGGTGGTGGTGGGACATTCCTTCGCTGTCATCCATACATTGCTTAAAAGAGCAGCCAGTCTTTTCACAACTTCCACTCCTAAAGCTCCTTTTTGATGATGTAAAAAAGTCCACATTGCTTTACAGGCCAACTGACGCGTTTCCATTACTACTGGCCAGTCCGGTTCAACCACTCTACGTCCACCAACACTGTTACGATTCAATTTTGGCAGTGCTGCTTTCCAAAGTAACATGAGTTGTGCCAAGTGAAGGTTGGTAAAATCTGGGCCTCCGTTCATCAGTGCAGAGATCAAAACCCAGGCGACTTGCTGTGATTTTACACTGTTTTCATCCGGTTTGGATAAAAACTGAACAGCTAAACTAAACGTCCATGCATTGTATTCGTGTGAGACGGACAAAGGACGCTGAGGTACTACTTTTACTAACTCTGCAAGAGCATTGGCATATCCGTGGCTTTTTATGGGGTCATTGAGCGATTGTTGAAGATTATGGAATACTTTTGGTACCAGCTCGGCTAATTGTGCTGGTCCAGCCACCCGTAGGGCATAAACTCCGGCACATCTAGCAGCTTTCAGTCGAACTTCTACTACTGGATGTGTCAATAATACAAGAGCTGGCTCTATTGCTTGAGACTATTCCTTTTTCCCATTAATCCTTTCAATCGACTTTTACCTGCATCATCCTGCATGCTCCTCGTAGCTGTTGCATCAAGGAAGCAGCCAAGTCAAGAGCTATTGCTAAACTGTGCGGAGAAGGTGGCTGTTCTCCCTTCAATACAGCTGGCCACATTTTTAGCCAGCTTCTGCAGAGTTCGTTTAAAAGTTGAACTCGACTGGTTTCATTCATCAGTTTAAAAATGACTTTCAGCACAAGGTATTCAACGTATCCTCCGGCAAAGCGTTCTTTTTCACTCTCTCCAGTATTGCATAAGTGTAAAAATAGATGACGGATAATTCTGGCATAGTTCAATTCCACCCATTCTGGTCCCAGTTTGTGCAAAAAGGCTGCGTACGCCTGGGCCACTCCAGCCATAGCGTACTTTCCTGTCTTTGCTTGATGGAAATGACCAGAAAGATGTTGCAGCACTTGTTCCAAGGTCATTCCCACAGCTGTCTCTGATGACGTTTGTGGTAAAGGTGGCTGAGTTAAAGCCTTCACCAAAAGCCCTGAGATGTACTGAGCTGCAGCCTTTCTAGTGGGCAAAAAACGAGAATCCATCGCTCGGAAGCCAAAATACAAGTGTTGTTCCAAATCTGGCAAAGTAAGCGGAGTATAATAACTAGTTCTGGTTATAATCAACTCTACCAACTGTGTGGTTTTATTAGTTTCGCGTATAAATGTATACCTCACAGGCATAAACGCGTACTCTACTATACTTGCTGGAAATGACGTTAGAGGAGGACGTCATTTCTGCCTTGAACTGCTTAGCCAAGGCCTTTATCAGCGCTTCGGGGATTTGTTTAGCACTTCCACCCTTCATTATCCCAATCAACGCTAAACACACTTCGTTTTTTGTTACTTCCTACAAATCAATTAATTTACTACTACGAATAAACCAATTTTTACTTCTCCTTGTTTATACGCCTTCAAAATCAATTGAATAACCTCAAAGACTTGGAAAGTAAGCTTTTCTCCAAACTCCCTAAACAATCCTCCCAATACTCTAATCGCTGCCCTATCTCTCCCACCTTATAAAACTTTGACCTTAGTAAACATTACAATTTGGTTTCTTCTTCGCCTGTAGATGATGATGCTGCTATCAAGCTTTGTAAAAGTCTGACAGTATCGGTCAAGGCATCGGGTTTCTTTTGAATCAGACTAATGAAACATCTTTCCAACTCTTGTCGATGAGCTAGCTTGGGTCGCGGTTGACCAAGACTAAGTTGTCTCAGCAATTCCTTCTCAATGATGCCACCAAAAGTCTTGATTCCTTCCTGTTCTCTCGTATCTCTGATTAGCCCATTCGAGACAGCATATCGACGCTTACCGGACCACAGGTCTTTAGAGTTTTATGGAATTGTTGTAACCACTGCAGCACATAAATAGGTTGTCGCTCTTCCTGAATCTGCGCCAACTTTTTCTGGTCAAAGTAAAAGCTGCTGGTCGAATAGGCTTGTTCTGAAGAAGTCATTACTTATGGCCACACATTTTCATTTTATTTTATTTTTGCTTTCTTTCTTTCTTCACTCGTCTTGGGAATTATTAATTAGACGCTCCTGCAGAAGCGGCAACTGTTGATGATAAATCATTCAGTGCTACACACACCACTGCTTTCTGATGTCCGTTATACTGTCTAATGGTTTCTCCTGAGCTCAGATCCCACAATCTAGCGGTATGATCCGAACTTGCTATTATTGGTAATTGAAGTTGGGAACTTGTGATTACTTACCAGTGACCAAGTAAGCAGAATCAGCACTGAATGCACAATCCCATACCCATCTTTGGTGTCCTTCCAATGTGCGCTTCAATACACTTTCGTCCTGATTGATATCCCAAAGTTTTACCGTGTGATCTGCTGAACAGGTGGCTAGGTAACTTTCTTGATAATGGTAAAGGATAAGAAGAAGAAAAAGAAGGGCTTACAGTTGATTATTAAAAGGATCGTGAGAGAGTGCCAATCTAGTTATATGACGCTTATGCGCTGAAAACCTAAGCGCTGGTTGAATGTCATTGAAATCCACTGCTCCTGGCATTTTCCAAACAAACACATTCCCCTTCCCTTTGTGTTAACACGCATTGCTGGCAAACAGGGGCTTACTTTGTGATTCCCTGCTACAAGGGCACTTCCATCGCTACTGATTGCTAGACTTCTAACGGCGCTATCTTCTTCCGGAACCTTCAAAACAGCGGTCATTAAGGCATCAAGAATCACTGGAACGCACCAATTCATGAGAACAAGTGTTTTCTGTTAAATCCCATATTCTTATACTTCCGCTTTGATCACAACTGACCAATTCTCCCTGGTTGGGATGGGCGCATACATCATTAACTGGTGCTCGATGATCATAGTTTCTTTGTAATCCTGGTGCCCTTTAAAAACGACATCATCAATCCGTCCAAGAGCTTCTTCAACAGAAAGAAATAAAGGTAATTACCGAATGTCCCATACTTTAATAGTACTATCCTCTATCCTTTTCCTTCTTAATGAAACCAATACGTTCTCTTATTACCTGAGCTGGAAGCTAGCCAAGTACAAAATTGATTTACGGCTATTCCAGTAACATTGGCCGTATGCCCTTCAAACGATGTTATCGGATTAGGATTCCCTGAGCCTAAATCATACAATCTAATATGCATGCTTCCTTTCTCCTCAAGTCTTTAGCAGCTAGGTTTTGTTTAACTTACCTGCCACTGCCAACAGCCTTCTGTCTGGAAATATCACCATCCTGTTTACTTGTGAATCGGGATGTTGGAGCGTTCGGTGACACACTCCATTCAAAGCTTCCCAAAATCTTATAGTATGATCATAACCCGCTGTTACTAGGATAACTTCATGTCCTCCTCCTACACCTTCACTCATGTTTCCTGATGCCAGATGGTTAAAAGAAACTGGTGAATTTCTTTGAGATTTTTGCATTCTTTTCTGCTTTTAGCACAGAAAGGGGTTGATGTGTAGAGGGGTGTAATAACCTTGACAGATGAGTAAAATCACAACAAAAATAGTCGCTCCTGGGTGGGCTCGAACCACCAACCTCCTGATTAACAGTCAGACGCGCTAGCCAATTGCGCCACAAGAGCATGTCGAAGAGAAAATTTATTAAATTATTAAGCTTTTTATTCTTTCCACCGCTTGGGATATTTCGTTCAACCGATCCCCAAGAAAGAAATTATCAGTGTAGTGAACTTTTTTTATTGGTTTGAACTCCATATGCAGCAATCTGCTCTTATTATCCTCAATTAGCATGCATACCTTTGCACTGGCTTAGTTAAATGGAAAGAAAAAGGGACTGATTCATTATCGCCTTTGTGGTTGTTAGTTGTAATAAATCATCTTCCCCAACAATGTACCTTGAATATTGATTAGCTCCACCCCCGCCTGATTGAAAAACAACTTTCTTCCTATTACGTCCAGATACATATTTGCCTTCTGTTTGTTTCTCCATAATCCATTTATAAAGATTAATTATACCTTGATGACGCTGTTCAGCTTCTCTCTCCTCATAATTCAATACTAATTGTTTTAATTTTTCTTGTTCTTGCTTTTCTGCAGCTTGCATTGATTTTGCATTTATTGCTAGGCTGCTTGTTTCAGGCACTTCGAGAACTTTAATTTGTTGTTTTCCGCCACGCTTGGTTAATACTACAAATTCCACTTTAGCTGCACTTGTTCCTTTCTCATTATCCTTCATTTCTTCTTCAGATTCTTCAGATTCTTTCGAATGGAAAGCCTGTCGAACTGCTCGAAGATTTAAAGGAATAGGAACGTCCAATGATATAGTCTTCTTTTCATATTTGCGTGATTCTATACTTTCTACGACTAGCTTTCCAAGCTCTTTTTCAAAATCTTCCTCTTCCTCAAGGGTAGGATGATCTTTCACATGGTGTAACACCACCACTTCCTCATCTTCGTTGGCTCCTTCAGTCGTCACGTTACCATCATCAGTGGCATTAACTTCTGCTGCTAAATAATCAGGTTCTTGTGATCTATCCTCATTGCGGAAAATATCGTCCTCATTTTCACTCTCTTCTTCATCACCCACAGAAGCATCGCTTGGTTGATACTCGTCAGGAGCCTTGGAAGCTATGGATAATTTCTTGCCTAAATATTTTGGATTTTACATCACCATTCAGTAAATACCAATACCTAATAGTTCTTGGTTGTTTTTCAATATTTCCATAAAAGCATTTCTGGCAACATCATAGTTGGAATATCTTGGCATATTTGGTCGTAAAGTCTATGAATGTCATTACCTTTAATAGTCCCTATATGGCTTACCTCAAAAGTATCAGATACCGAAAAGTCCACATCCATGGGTAATGATTGCTTAGTAAGTATGTAAAACTAATACTAAAATGAGAAATAGACTTGTTAATACCTGCAAGAATATCAAAAAATAATCCAGCTTTGTTCTGGCAGTTCCCCGATCAAAGTACATGCCACATGTATCTAATAATGTGCAACAAAGACGAATTCGGAAAAAGTCATCAGGAGGGTCAGTTGGGTTCCTTTGTCCATTTGGTAATCCATTTTCTATCCAAATAATTAATACTCTACGTGACAAGTATATTGATACCATAACCAAAAGTCAATATGTTATAAAGTGTCTCGAAAATGACTGTAGAATCAACCATACGATAATTGTACATCTCTCCCAAGTATCTTACTGTAGCAATTCTGTGTTGATTAAGTTTGAATAAATTGGTCTAGAAGCTTAGGGTATATATACATCAATAAAAACCTACCTCTAGTCCAGAGCGAATGTTTTCCAATATTCTATCTACAATTCCAATCCCGAACTCTGGATGGTATCGATGTATTCCACTAACCAAGAGCGCAAAGAGGTGTAAATTGCTATAACGGATTTTCCATGGTTTTGTAAGAATAGAAAAAAGCTTATTAATAACCTATACTCGTCAATATAACTAAGACTGCAAAAATCACTACTTTTCCATCATGCCAAGGTAACTTTCTTAACATCTTGAGCACTCGTTCACAATTTTCCTTGTTGAGGTCTGATAAAACAAGCTTCCTTATGAACAGCTCTAAGGGCGTTCTAATCTTTTCAATTCTCGCAGACTTCTCCGGAGGATTGCACGAAAAGTAAGCGTTATCAAGCAACAAAAGAATCCTGTGATCCAAATTGGTTGCTGCCTTCTTTTTCTTTATAATAGTTTCCAAGATGGTAACCATTCGAGGGTGGGTTTCAGGCATTTTGAAAAGAAATCTTCCACAGGTTTCGAGCAAAGAACTTAATACTTCAATACTGCCAGTAGAAAAGTCGTCCAGTAATACTTTGATACAATGGAAGATCACATGTAGCGGTGTGATTTGAAATTTTGTCAACTCGGCAAGATATCGTGCATTCTTATGGCTTATAAGATAAATAAGGGAGAAATTACCTTGATTCGACTTTCGATAAAATCTTTACGCTTTTTTGATCTGTTCAAAGCTCGAAATTCATCTTCCAACTAGAAAATTAACCTTAATCGTTAAAAGAGCCTTACAGCAGCCAAGACCATATTTCCAACATCAGGCAAGTAAGGATAAAGTGTAGCAATCATTCTACAATAGTAAGGAAGTAAATCCAATCGATTTCTTGGTATTTGAATCATCACCTAATGATTAGAATATATGATTTACTAATTACTTGTGCAAGCCTTCTGCGCGCAGATTTCGAATTCAAATAACAAAATTCAATGGTAACTTGATCTATAACGTCTCGATTTCCAACATTAGGAAGTCTAGCCAATAGAGACTCGAGCTGAACTGACTGTCCTCCACTTTTTCCCAGTCCTTCAGATTTTTCGGTTTCCAACCTTTTGTTTGAAAGTTAGAACGATCCAAAGTGATAAGCTTTACGATGTTAAACTCATTGGTAAATCCATGTCCGCAAGCGTATCTTCATCTTCATTAGTTTGGCTGACCTTCTCACTCATATTTAGTAAGGCTTCTTCAACTTGTTTTCTTTCTCCTTCTTCTTCATCTGCGTCTTCATCTTTCGTCGATGAATCGACTGTCGTGTCTTCATTATTTGCTGTAGAATCCTTTGTTTGTGCTTTCTTCTTTTTTCCCATATCCAAAAGAACAGCAGGGACAACAGTTTTCAAGTCCATTAGCTCTTCATAAAACTTTTTTGCATCTTCATCTTCCCAAATTCCTGTTGAGTCCTATACCAATTTCAGATACACATTGTAAATAATTGACTTTTTCTTCGTCGTTTAAACGACTTCCACGCCCAAGGACAGATATCCCAATACTAGCGGTTGCTTCGTCTTCAGGAAGTTCAGGAAAATCCAGGTTCAAACTGTCTGCTAAGCTATTATAGCCTTAATTGATAGTCCATCCTAAAAATATCGTACTTTTGTACATTTGTAAGAAGTTTTTCATAAGTCTTTATGGCTCTTTCATGCGTTTGTTTAACTTCTTCAGTAATCTCTCCTCGATTGATAGCCCATTCTCCAGATCTTTTTTCCATTTTTTTAATATGCTAAATATTTAACCTTTTAGATAAAACGGTTGTATTTTTTAAAAAAACCTTATGTTCCCGAACTAAAAACTTGGAAACTTCCACATAATAATTGTTAAATAATTGTTGAAAACTTTGCTTTTGAGAATCGCCCAAAAGCTCTGTAGAATCCATCACAGATTCTGATACCGTAGGATCTTTACTTGTCGCAGTAGCATTTGATATAGCATCCGCAGTTGAGCTTGATTTCCTTTGGGTCCTACGAGGGCGAATTCCCAATACATCCTCACCATAAAATTTGGCAAAATGTGCGATAATTGGAAGATTAGTAAATTCTTTATCTTCAAGAATCTGAAAGGTTAAAGTTCATTACAAGAATTACTACCAAGTCTTTCAGTATACGCAGTAATAAGCCATTCTTGGTTTTATCCTTTTGATCATTCGAAGGAACTTCATAGAAAATCCCCACCAACCAAAGCTCAGTAAAAACACGTATTAATATGCGTTGACGGGAAACTCTTGAGCTTTCCTCTTTCTCCCTTTGTTCTGCACTGATTGCTTGCAACTGTTGCTTACTCAACGGACGTAATAGTCTGTGTAGCGTTTGCGAAAAGTCCAGAGTAAAAGCAATAGTAAAGCGTTGATGTAGACGGGATATCAACTTTTCTCGAAATAAACCTTTAAAATCATAGAGATTACCTCTACTACCGCACTGACATCTGCTGCTTGCTTGCATTTCTGGAGACCCTCGGCTAAGGCAGAAATGATCTCACTGATGTATTTTTCCAGCTTCAGGACTTCTGTCTCTTTGATGAGTTGAGGTATAGTATCTGCGGCTAAACGCGTGCGGCATTTGGAGATAAATCCATTATGTTTTTTCAAGTTTGAATCGAGGTTTTTGTTTTTGTAAGGATCTTCGCAAACGAGGTTTATGATTTAGGGTTAAAATCTTACCTGTCTTCAGATTCCAAGCATTTAGATTTGCTTCTCTTTGAGCTTTCCTTCGCTGATATTCTTCCAAACGAAACTTATTGTCCTCATCCATTCAATTGGAAATACTGCGGAAGTCACGGGTGGAGAATATTCATCGCTTTTAATGAAGTAATCATCGTTCAGCGGCATGTTTGCTACATTTAAGTCTGGCTTACTACTGAAAACCTTAAGCTGCTCCGTTAAAGGTGTTTCGTTTAAATATTCAAAACATTGCAATAATTGCTTCGATATAACCAGCTGGAAAGTTTCATCCAAACAAACTATCGAAAAGACAGTGAAATCTTGACTTGATGTTTTATTAATCTTCAACTGCGGTTACCACTTGATCTGGAGAGTTCTTTTCTACCACTCCCATGAGGTTCTTCCAAGAATCAATTGTTTATTTCCGAAATATAATAAAAATATTTGAGAGAGTAAGTAATTTTGTGATGGCTGAAAGATTCGGCAAAGTTTGGCGGGTTCACGGGACCGCAAGTGCCCCCTTTCAAAATCTTTCTTTGTGTGTATTTTCGAGTTTAACGCGATGGGCAACCATCTTATGAAAGCCTGTGCTGCTTCTTCGGAAGATTCAATGAACTCGGAAGCTCAACTAATCCCCGATACAGGAGGAGAAGTCCCGCATTCTAATGCCACCATGTTTTTATCTGATTTCGACATTCTTAGGCCAATTGGACAAGGCACCTATGGGTCCGTAGCATTGGTACGGAAAAGAGCCGACGGTATTACCTACGCTCTCAAGTATATCAACAAGGAAAAATGTATTCAACAGTCAGCAATAAGAAATGTGATAAATGAACGTAGACTTCTTCAACGACTATACTTTCCTTTAATTTGTAATTTACAAGCGGCTTTTCAAGATTATGATAATCTTTATTTATTACTTGATCCTATGTTAGGCTCTGACCTTCTCTACAACTTGGATTTGGTGGGCTGTTTTTCCGAAGACTGCGTCAAATTTTTTATTGGTGAGATTTCATTGGCATTGGAATATCTGCACAAACGTCGTATTGTACACAGAGATGTAAAACCTCCAAATTTACTACTCGATGAAAAAGGGCATTGCCATTTGACTGACTTTAATGTGGCTGGAAGAACCCATGCTGATCGACCAATGCTCACTACGGCCGGCACGTATAACTATATGGCACCAGAAATATTTCAAAAAAATGGCTATGATGAGCGTGTGGACTGGTGGTCCTTGGGAGTGACCACGTTTGAACTACTATATGGAAAACCACCTTTTCGTGGCAAAACTCGAGCGGATGTTCGCGAAGCCGTATTAAACCACAAAGGTATGTGAATTTTGGCTTATTAATTAATTCCCTTGAAAAAAGTAACCATACCTAAGAAATCCAAAGTAACACTTTCACCAGAATGTCAATATGCACTGGACGGGTTTATGCGTCAGGAGGTAGAAAAACGTAATGGCCCCACTGCAACTATGCATTTTAAGGAGATTCCTTGGTTATCATCACTAGATTTTTCAGAAATGGAGAAGAAAACTTGCGTTGCTCCTTATATTCCAAATGTAGAATCTATGAAAAAAGATATTGCTTTTTATGCTTCTCAAGCATTAATGGATGACCTCCCGCTCAGACCGAGAAAGAATTCTCTAAAAACAAGAAAAGAAGAGCTAGAGGAAGGTACGCCCTGGTACACCATGCGACAAGAGTTTGCAGAATTTGATCGTTCCAATCAGTCCATTAACCAAAAGGATGAAGCCAACTTGTCAGGTTCTATGGAAGCCGATGAAAGTAAAGAACTAGCATTAGATGATTTGTTGCGGGCGCATTTGGATGATGATGATGATAAGCCAGAAACGGAACGTGAAACAGAAAATGGGAGAAGTACGATTGATGAATATGTACAAGATAAATCCATTAGGCATCCCAATCTTCCCATAGTTTTTATAACATCGCCAGAGTTAGTCGGTAAAAAAGACGGTCACTTGAATGGAGGAAGTTATGGTTTAGATGACCCCTTACCCCCTGCTTCAATGGGTCCAGATGGTTCTGTGAATAATAACACAAATGAATCGAACCTTGATAACCCTGCAGGAGAAAGCGAGAAGCTCAATGCTGATGCCCCGAAGGAAGGGAAGAAGAAAAAGAAGAAATCTGTGGAGTTTAAATTGGACGAAGGTGAAGATGAAGAAAGTGCTAAACAGAAGAAAAAACGAGAAAAGAAGAAATCCAAAAAGTCTAAAGAAGAAGCCACAGAAGAATCTCCTGAATCTCCCAACTATGATTCTGGTGATGTCTCCTCCAAATCAGCTGTGCGAAAGGGACAAATGTTGGAAACAATCCCAGAAGATGGTGGTAATTTGACCATTCTCATGTGTTTTAACCCTTAGTAGATGATGATACCACTGGTAAAAGCAATGAAGACGAGATGGCTTCCCACGAAGACATCATATCGTCAGTTCTTGGAGGACTTAGAAAGCCTTCGATCATACCGCCCCCGCAAGATGACGAACAGAACAAGCCCAAGGTAAAGAGAAAGAACAGTAGCAGTAGTAATAGCAAGAAGAAGACTGTAGAAATGCCATTTTAACATTTTTGTAATTATGTATATTTGAAGTGAATTGCAGTAAAATGTATTTATTTAAAACAATATTGTTCGGCCGGTTGATCCTCATTGCAACAAATGGAAACCCGTGACCCAAGTACACATACAATATTTATTAGTTGAATCGACCATTCGCACGCACGTAAAGGTTGGGCATGGTAAGTGCCATTTTCATTAGCAAATACAATAAAGTCTTGATATAAATTTCGCCTTAGAATTCCAACGGAAGTAACAGCAAGGGAGGAGGTGAAGAAGATGCCAGATTCAACTTGACTGATGATTTCTCTCTCTGCACACTTGCACTATTTTCTTGCGATTCCTCGCACTTGGCTAACAACTTGTTGTTAAAATGTTCAAAGCCTGAGCAAGTGATGTTGAAAGATTGTTACGCTCTTTGTGAAGAAATGTTATGGCGAAGCAATGAATTTCTCTCGGTGAAGATGAACCCCGGCCAAGCAAAGTTGAACGTGAAGAATCTGAACTTGCTAAGAAGAACGCTTAAAGAATTGGAACACTTATTTCAGGTTAAGCGAGTATTTTCGGATCAGGATGAAAAAGAATGGGAACCGTTCAAGAAATTTGTCAGAGATTCCGATCAACGCTTAAACAAATGTTTGGATAATTTCAAATCTCAAGAAAAAAATTTTGTCCGATTGTTGAAAAAAGATTTGGCTGAAGAGACTGAAGGCAGTGTTTCTTATTGGCATCTGTTGTTGGGAGCCTCCGCTTTAAAGCTCGCTACTCAAGAATGCTTCGAAGCCTTAGGAATGGTGTTTAGGATAAAAACAATACTCTATTTGCTATCTCAGCAGAAAAAATACTTTAAAAAAACAAGTCCAGAGCTTTTGGAAGATCCAGAAGCTTTGGCAAAAATCGAATCGGCCGTTACTGCTTGGAATGAATCTGGGATATTTCGTCGTTCTACCTCTCCCAACAAAGCAAAACCCTCCTCTCCCTCCAAATCCAAGCCTTCAGCTTCTTTTGAAACCCAATCCCATGGAAGCATCAAAGCTAGCCCAGAACCTCCTGTCTCCTCAAAGGATAATAGTGGGGTTTTACCGCCACCTAGGACTACATCATTAGACAGCGCATCTCCTGGAACTTCATCAAGGAAAGCTTCTAGAGAAGTAACAGATGAATTGGAAGATTTCTCTACCTCTATTCTAATCAACCGACGTGATGAAGCCATAATGGAGCAGAGTAACAGCGATGGGGATGAAGATGAGGTTTTATCTGATGAAGACGTCCCACAAAGAGGACACAATCGTAAAGTTTCAAAGTTTTTTGGAGCAGAGGAATCAGAACTTCAGATTAACCTCCTGGTAACTATTTACACCTGGGTGTACTGATTTGAATGGTAGAAATCTGTACGGAAAGAACCATATTTGAGCTATGATTATGAGAAGGATGATTGTACATTTGACTTGGAGGGACAAGTTAGTGGTGCAACCGTGGATGCTTTGATTGAACGATTAACGTTGCATGATGAAGCACCTGAGCACAATTTTGTTAAAGCCTTTTGGCTTTGTTTTAGATGTTTCATTAGTCCACGAGCTTTAACTCAAAAGTTTATTGCACGTTTTCACCTAAATCCACCAGAAGGTTTGAATGAAAAACAGCTGGATAAATGGAAAAACATGAAATCCAAGCCTATTAAATTGCGCTTGGCTAATGCGTTGAAACATTGGTTAGAGTTTTACTGGATTACTGAACTGGATATTGATACCATTGAAGAAATCCAAGATTTTGTTGAAAAGGACATCATGTTGATTTTTCCTTCATTGGGGAGAGAGATGCAAGGATTGGTGGAAAAAAGAGTAATTAATTTTTGATTTAAGTATTTATAACCTTTATTGGGGTAGTTGGACTTAGACGCTGATGATCCTACTGGTCCACGACTGGGCTCCAAACTAAGAACTGCTGCGGCCAAGGATAAATTATTGGGATATGTGAATGAGCAAGTTTCCCTTACTTTCAGAATCCCACAAGCAGTGATAGATTTGGATCCTACCGAATTGGCATATCAGTTGACCATCATGGATAGTCGCTTGTTCAATGCTATCAAGCCACGAGAGCTGGTAGGACAAGAATTTTCCAAAAAGAGTGGCAGTCTTTCCTTCAATGTTCGTGCAATGACTGCGTTTTCTACACAACTAACGACCTGGATTGTGGAAACTGTGCTTAATGAATCAGATATGAAGAAACGAGCGTTATTGCTCAAGCATTTTCTTAAAGTTGGCGAGGTTTTTATTTCATCTTTGACCATCTAACCAATGCATTCAAGTAGAGATTTTATTTCTTGAGAAATTATGATTGTTTGTTTGCTATAAATTCAGCCTTGACCAATTCATCCGTGTTGAGGCTAAAGAAGACGTGGAAGTTGGTTCCTAGCAAGTCAATGACCAAGTTTGTGCAATTTCAAAACCTGTGTAGTTATGAACGGAATTATGCGGCTTATCGCTCCATATTGAAAGGATCTCTTCCGCCCTGTTTACCCTTTATAGGTAACCGTGTAATTTTGATAATTTTGACTGTTGGATAGGAATGTATTTAACCGACTTGACCTTTATAGATGATGGTAATTCTGACCTGAAGAAAACCACCACGGCTGAACGACCAGTGATAAATTTTGGCAAATATTTAAAAACGGTGACTTTGTTAAATGAAATTGCCAAGTTCCAGGCTCAGGGTTATAAATTAGAAGAAAACAGAAATCTGGAATTGGTGGTGAAACGCTGGATTGAAGGAAGTGCCGTTGAGCTGCTAACCAAGGGACCCGTAGAAGCTCAACAAAGTCAGTATGAAAGAAGCTTACAATTGGAACCACGTATATAGCACACTCCTTGAAGCACAACACAACTTTATTACTTTGAAACACACACACACACACACACACACACACTCACTCACTCACTCACACACTCACAGTATAACTTGAATATATTAATCATTCCTCATTGTATCCACCAGAAAATACGTGGCCTTTTAATTTTTCTTCTGCTTCCAACTTTTGATAATATTTCTGGAACCTCTTTTCAGTCTTCTTCTTACCAGACGATTTCCCATGGAATCGATGAGATAAATCACGATAAGCTTCCTTGGGATCCAAATCACGGCCGTATTTATCCACATAGCGTAATTGAACATCGGGCTTATAATCACGCATTAATCGTTCTTGCTCGCGTTGTCTTTCTCGCTCTTTTCGCTGTACTTCTTTTTCATGTTCTCGCCACATTTCTTCCTCTTGAGGAGTCATCTTCTTCTTGCGTCCTTCAGCGCGTAACTGCCGGAGCTTTTTTTCTTGACTACGGAATTCATCCCTTTCACGGTCAGCCCTGAGTTCCAGCTTGCGCTTTTGGTTAATCCATTTAAGGTTTTCCAGTGTATCCTTTGTTCCTTCAGTCTTGGACTCTTCCACCAAACCTACGGCCTAATATTACTTATCGATTGGGATAGTCATACCTTTTTGGCGTAATAATTGAAGTGTAGCCCCAACTCCAGTCTTTATCAAGGGTTCATTGATAAAACCCTATTTCATACAAACTATGCACACTCATAAATAAAGTGCTTACCAGTTCTTTTTCTTCGTCAATTTCTTCTTCCTCTTGCTCATTCTCACTCTCAGCCTCTACCTTTAACCGAGTCATAACTTGTTCACTTATTTGTTGCTGTATTTCCCCTGCTTCTGCTTCTTCCACCACCACATTAGGTGCTGAAGTTGAATGAATATCTGGAGCAAGTTCTTCACTTTCTGCTAGTGCTTTCAGGCTTTCTATAAACTCGGTTGTTTCTGATATGACCAATCCATCACCTCCTTCATTTCTATCAACCATTGGCTTTCTTTTTTGCACTATAAGGATCAAAGATTAGCTAGCGCAGTAGGAATAGGAGTACAATGTTGAATAAATTTTGCTTCTTCAGGATCCACCATGGCTGCGGGATCATCTCTTACATTCCATCTACGCGCTCTAGAAAGTGCTGCTTGAAGCTCATCATCATCAGTTAAAAGCTTCGTGGGTGCTTTGGGCATGGTGATTTCTTCTTCTTCCTGTTTTGCATTGTTTGACCTGCGAGGTTTCTTCTTTCTGGCCTTTTTAACAAACAATGCATCTGCTTCTTCTGGCGTGAGATAATCTCTAACAGCCACCTGTGCTAATAACAAGCCATAATTACTACTGAAAGAGTAAATTTTACGCATTGGGGCCAAGGAAATTGGCATGGATTTCCACCCATTCGAGTTATCTTTAGCAGCAGCAGCAGCAGCAGCGGCACCAACATTGGGAACTGAAGGAGTATTGATTCCCATTTTAAGCACAAAACCCTGGAGTTCAAGTTTTAGCAAGTAAAAAAAGCGTCAAATAGCACACCTTCTTCTTCTCTCCTTCAATAACCTCATCATACTGAGATAACAAGGAACGTTTCTGACCAGGATTTATGAATTCCTCATCATCAAAGGCCAAATAAACGGGTTTTCGCTTTTTATTTTCGATGTTTCGTTGGGTTTTTTCCTGCTCCAACAAATCAACATTAATCAGTTCCAACTTGTCATCTATTTTCACACAGTTCAATAGCAATTTAACAACAGATTAACAGAAACAAGTAATACCAGAATCTCCGCCTAATATTGGAGCATCTTGCAACACCAACACCCGTTCTTCTCCCTCTACAAAGGAGCTCAAATCATGACCTACAGTTATATCTGGCAGATCTGTTGAACTGATGTTTTCCTTATAAACTTGCTTGGACGTGGATGTGGTGGCAGACTCAACAATAGTAGGCTTTTTCGAAATCTTTTTCAGCTTACTTATCCACTTTTTAGTATCCATTAGTTCATCGTCATCTTTACCAGCAGCTCCAAGCCCACTCTTTGACTTGGCTTGTGTTTCTAGCTCCAGTTTCAATTTAGCACTAGCATCAAGTTGATTAACAAACATGCAAAGACTGAAGGAGCTACTCTTCCAAACGTTGACGTGCTTTCTTCTCAGCAGCATCTTTCAAGCGCTGCTGCTTTAAATCTTCATAACGTTGTTCAGCAAGTTGATTTTTATCAGATCCTGCTTTGGTAACATCCAAGGGTCGAAGTCCCAGCTTGATGCGAAGCTTACTTTACCACAAAAGGTTGGATTTAGCAAGAAAAACTTACTTTGTTTCTTCAATTGAAAGGGAAGCTTCTTGGGCTCCATCAGGAGCATTGAGAGAAGGTGTTTCTTCCATGCCCACACGTGACCGATCGATAGAATAGAATGTTACGTATTTTCACCAAAAAATGGGCCATCACCACCACACTATTTGCAGCAGGAGGAGCAGGGGCCGCTTATTACTACCTCGGACAGCAAAAGAAACGCAGCTTGGCGTTGAAGGAAGTTGCAGGTGAACCTGATAACTGGCGTCCGTTAGAAAGAACCGAAATGCTGAACCAGCTGAGAAAGGAGGAATATGATCTCCTAGTGATTGGAGGTGGAGCAACAGGGACAGGAGTAGCGGTGGATGCATCCAGTAGAGGCTTAAAGGTAGCACTGGTAGAAAGAGATGACTTTGCTTCAGGTATGATTACGTAATTGGCGTGGTGTTTTGACAGGGCGATGGTGGTAAAGGAACGTCGTCCAGGAGTACAAAGTTGGTCCATGGAGGAGTTCGATATTTGGAAAAGGCTTTTTTGGAGCTGGATTATGAGCAGTACAAATTAGTAAGAGAAGCATTGCGAGAAAGGGCGATCTTTCTCAAGATTGCACCTTATCTTTCCTCTGCTCTTCCAATTATGCTTCCTATTTATCAGTAATTACTTGTAGTGAGAAAGCATTAAGAGAGAGAGAGAGTAGATGGTGGAAAGTCCCATATTACTGGGCAGGATCCAAGCTTTACGACCTGTTTGCCGGGGGAGAACAGCTAGAGTCCAGCTACTTCTTGACCAGATCTCGAGCATTGGAGGCGTTTCCCATGTTAAAGAAGAATGATTTGGTAGGAGCGATGGTGTACTATGACGGACAGCACAATGACTCAAGAATGAACATTGCTTTAGCTTTAACTGCAGCGAAACAAGGAGCGACAGTTTTGAACCATGCTGAAGTGACGGAGTTGTTAAAGGTTAGAATGGCCAATAAGGATGAGCCTCAGATATGTGGCGTCATCGTCAAGGATAAGTTAACAGGAGAGCAAATCAGCGTCAAGGCCAAGGTAACTAAATTAACCAAGAACTGCTGAATTAGGCAAGGGCGTGATTAATGCTACTGGTCCATTTACGGATAGTATTCTACAAAAGGCACATCCCCATAGCGAACCCATTGTGGTTCCATCCGCAGGCGTACACATAATCCTGCCCAATTACTACTCTCCACGTAACATGGGACTTATTGATCCAGCCACTAAGGATGGCCGAGTAATTTTCTTCCTTCCTTGGCAGGGCTCCACCATAGCAGGCACCACTGACTCGCCCACCAACATCACCGATAACCCCCGCCCCACCGAGGAAGAAATCAACTGGATTTTGAGTGAAATCCGCGGCTATTTGGGCAGTGACGTGCAGGTGAAACGTGAGGACGTGCTCTCTGCTTGGAGTGGCATCCGTCCATTGGTCAAGGATCCCCACTCTAAGAAATCCACCCAAGCTTTAGTGCGCAATCACCTGATCCTGACTGGGGAAGATGGACTTTTAACCATTGCTGGGGGTAAATGGACTACTTATAGAGCAATGGCAGAGGAAACAGTAGATGCTGCTATATCTTTATTTGGTAATTCCATTTCCTTTTTTGGTGTATATTGATTAGTTTAGATTTATCCGCTTCTAAATGCGTAACGGCTGATCTTCCATTGGTGGGTTCGGATACCTATAGCCACTCTTTATTCGCGAGATTGGCACAAAGGTTTGACCTGGACACGGATGTTGCTATTCACCTGGCTGGCTCTTATGGTGATCGATCATTTGCTGTGGCCGAATTAGCCGCGCCTACAGGAAAGCGCTGGCCCAAAGCAGGAAAGAGGCTAGCAGAAGCTTATCCTTATTTGGAAGCGGAAGTTCGATGGGCCGTACGAGCAGAGATGGCGTGCAGCGCGGTGGATGTCCTAGCGAGAAGAACCCGCTTAGCCTTCCTCAACGCCGAGGCAGCGAGAGAAGCCCTGCCACGCGTGATTGAAATAATGGCAGAGGAGTTGGGCTGGACAGAGCAGCGTTGCAAGGAGGAACTGCTAAAAGGAAAGCAGTTTCTGCGTTACATGGGAAGGTGGGGGACCAAGCGAACAGACGTGGAAGTTTAATAGACGTCTTATTACATCTTGGCCTCGAAACCTGACGTAGAGAGCCATTCGCCTCCATCGACTACAAACACCTGTCCCGTGATCCAATCAGCTGAGCCTGCTGCCAAGAACAGCGCCATCATTTCCACGTCTCTAATGGTGCCAAAGCGCTGGAGGGGAATCTGCTTACGGAGATCTTCGGCGAGATCTTTGGGCAAAAGACGCTCAATTCCCTCAGTCTCGCTAATAGGCTAATTCATTGGTCAATTCTGGTCATTAGTAGTAGTCATTAGTAAGCAAGTTACCCCTGGCGCAATGCAATTAATGCGGATTCCCATTGGTCCCCATTCACGAGCCAATGATTTCGTCAAAGCATCGATTCCTGCCTTGGCTGCTCCTGCATGCGCCACCATGGGAGTTCCACGATAATGCAGCGTCGCAGAAATGTTGATAATATTTCCACGCGATTCCTTTAACGCCTCAAAGCATGCTTTGGTTGCATTAAATGTTCCCAACAAGTCAATTTCCACCACCGTCTACTCCTCTTAGCATCTTTCCCATAAATGAGAGGATTACTTTGAAGGCATTGGGACTCATCTTGGCCAAGGGAACCAGGAAATTCCCCGCTGCTCCATTCACCAGCGTATCCAAGCGACCGAATTTACTCAATGTTGAAGCTACCACCTTTTCCAACTGCTCATAGTTTCGAACATCAGAAGCCACTCCCAGGACTTGACCACTGCCTTGAGATTGAATATCCTTCAATGCTGCATCCAATCTGCCCTGACTGCGACCGGTGATGACGACATTGGCGCCATGTCGAGCAAAAGCCTCGGCAATTCCCTTGCAAATTCCACTTCCTCCGCCGGTAATTAAAGCGACCTTTCCTTGAAGCAAATTGCTGTGAAATATACTGCTGGTCATCTTCTCACACTTTTTAGCTCTTTTTTTTTTGTTTCAGGGACTTTGATCACGGAATTGAATTTTCACGTGATATCCGCCAAAAATGAACGATGGAGAACCAGTTCAACTTTACCTCTATGACCTATCCAGAGGAATGGCCAAGACACTTTCTCCTCAGCTGGTGGGGAAAACAATAGGTAACTTTGTGACTGCTTCTGTTGCGAGAGATGAGTGGTGATGTAGAGGGGATCTGGTAAATTAAGGGTTAAACTGACGACAGGAAGGCATACATCTGTGGTTATTTATGGTGTAGAATATTACTTTGGTCAAGGAATTCAGCAAAGCTTACCCGTCAGTATCTTCCTCTTATTGTAGGGATTTTAGGGTTGAAAATGAGGAGTAGGGAAGAACGATCCATGGACAGCCATTAAAGATCCTTCTCTTGGGATACACGCATATACCCAGAGAAGTAGTTAAGGAATATCTAGACAGCGTTCGTACCATATTTTCGTAATCCACTCTTTCTTGGTGGCAGTGGCGGTGGTGGTAATGGAAGATAGACCAGAAAAGTACCACTTGTTGGATTTTAATTGCAACACCTTCTCTTCGCAATTTACCCAATTCCTTTGTGGAAAGGCCATTCCCGAGTATATCACCGATTTACCTGCAGATTTCCTTTCCACGTAACTTTCCCCCTCTTCTTCTCATATGGCGTGTGATGGTGGTAGTCCCTTTGGCCAGGCTTTAAGACCTTTTATCGAAAATCTGTTTGGTCCTTCCAAGCTACAACACCAACCAGCTTCATCAATAGGTCAGAAGAAGAAGATGATGAGCGGAGTAGTGGAAATCTTTCAAGCAGAGGAGATTGACCAAGCCTTGAAGCAACAACGAGCAACTGTGCTTTATTTCACCCAGGAATCCTGTGGTCCCTGTCGCTTTATAAAGCCGAAATATGAGGACTACATTCAGCATTGCTGTGCACAAGGACGTGATATTTATGGTGGTATTGTGGATATCGCTAATCCTCAGCTTTATCCCTACTTTAAACGCTACGGATTGAGAGGAACTCCTTCGTTTTTGTACTTTTTAAGGGGAGAATTGGTATTTCCTATTACCACTGCACTAATCCCGTTAATTCCCCCCCCCCACAATGTCAACAGGTTCACCAAGTTGTTGGGGCAAACTATCAAGAAATGTGTGCTGGGATTGACAGTTTGATCGAAATGTCCTCTTCCACTGTTGCGAATAAAGACGATGAACTCCCCCTAGAGCCGATATTATTTCCAATTATTGCAGGGAAAGGATTGTTTGCTCAGATTATCAAGAAACAACAAAGTTTAATTACGCTTTCTGAGGCTGAATCTGCGCTATTGGTCAAAATTGCTGAAGTTTTGGAACAATGGGCTGTGACGACGGTGGACCTGCCCAAGGAATGGGTGGAAATCGCCCATGGACTAATCATTTCTCGCCCTGTCTCAGACCTAGACAAGCTTTATCCCTTGGTTGACATACTACGCCTGGCATTGTTGCATCCTGCGCTAAGAGCAGACCTTTTACAATCTCCCATTGGTAAATACTATGAAACAAAACTAACTCTTCCACTTGATGAAATCAGGTGAAACTATGTTGATGAATTTGATCCAAAGTGCAGATAGAGATAGTTGTCCCAAGCCTTTTATGTTGATGGTCATTAGATTGGTAGTAGTTTCCCCAGTCCTTACTCCTAACCTGCTTGGGTAAAGACTTGTAATCTGTTTAAAGATGAACAGGGAACTCTTTTGGTAATGGATCCTACTATTGATAAAGACCAACGACACCCCTTGGAGGTAACCACGGCGTTGTTAATTAGATCTCTCTTGGCGGAAGATGTCTCTGTGCGAAGGAATGGATCTTCCCTCGCTTACAACATGGGATTGACTGTAGCCAAGAATTATGACTCTTATGAACCAGACTGGCTGTTGGAATGTGTTGGTGCCATTGTCACCAGATTTGCCTTGGAAAAAGAAGAAGAAATCAGTAAGTTTTCCTTAGAATGAGGAGGGGAATTCACCTCTGTTAGTGTTTCGATTAACTGCGGCGTTGATTCGCTTCCTTGGCCCAGCACCCAATGAGGAACTACGCGACTTGTGCGTCTTGTTGGGCGCAAGAGAAGCAACTGTTAATCAATCAGGCGGATCAGAGAGATTGAAGGATTTATTACAACGATTAACTCTGTTACTTTCTTGACGGTTAAGAAAGGGTGAATAAACTTGACAATCTTTGTGCCTCTTCTGCCATTTCTTGCTCACTTCTGGGCAACCTTGCGTGGTTATCCAAATGAAACTTCTCTTCTTTGCTCTGTTTGTTCAAATCTTCATACACCTCGTCATTATTAAGCCAATCCTTGGGTCTTCTGGGCAGAATGTGGACATGGACATGAGCAATACTTTGACCAGCATCCCGACCATCCTGAATAGCCAACGTCAAGGCCGTGGCTTGATATTCCATTTCGATAACCCGAGCAATCCTTTGAACAGTTGAAAATAGATCTGCTACTTCAGCCTCTTCCAACAGGGTAAACCTATCAACCACTCGTTTGGTAATCACCAATACATCTATTTCCCCCTTATCCCCATTAATGCCAAAGGGGAGAAAACCTACGTCCTCTGTCGCCACCCTTGTTTTTCAGGCATGTTTAAGGGAGAGGGTTACCTTACAAGGGGTTTCAAGTTGACCACCCCCAAACAGAATTTACTTTGAAGGAATACTTGAGCGGGAGATATCAAATGTGAACCGAATTTAATCATTTACTCGTGCAAAGAGAGTGGTGTGGTTAATGAAGAGAAAAGCTTTTTTCTTGTATTGTTAATACCGAGACAAATCCCCCCATCGCCCCAGTCGAAGATGTAGTCATTGCTGTGGTAGAAGTCGATTCCTCTCCCGCATACGCCAGAACCAGGCGAGAAGGATGCCATGAACACGCATTCACCGAGACGTGGTGGTGGTGGTGGTGCGAGTGATGGTGGTGGTGATGGTGACGATGCGTGTAGACCAACTCCCCATTGGGAACGGACCAAACTTCCACCGATCCATCCTCCAAACAACCAGCGACCAATTGATCATCCATGCTAAGACTCACTGCCTTTATAGTTGAACTACCCGCATACATCGTATATGCTCTTTAGATGACGTAATAGAAACTTACGATAAAACTCCCAGGGTTCTCCAACAAATCCCCTCTTCCACGTCCCATATGGCAATACATGCATCCACCCCTCCCAGCGCTGCTACTCGGTTTCCCACGCTTAGACAATACACGCTACCAGGAAACACCGGGTATCCCAACACTCCCTCTGTGGGTGGAAAGGGTAAAACTCCCAATTGTCCCGATCCAGAAGCAAACCAGCAAGAGGACTCTCCCTTGCTCCAGGCCAGCTCATTCACTTCTCCCAAGCCAAGCTGGGATTTCTCAAACTTGTACGATGACGAAAGCTGTCCTGCTTGGAAATTGATAAACTGAACTGTGTCTGCCTTGTCCGCCACCGCAATCCATTCTCCACTGGGTGACCATGCGACATGGATGTTGGGTGTGTTGGTATTAAAGGCTTGAACCGCCTTCTTTACCCGCATGTCCCAGATGCATATAGTCTTGTCCAAAGAGGCGGTGACTAATCTTTCTGGTTGACTGGGATCCCAGCTCAATTGTTCCACAGTGTCCTTGTGTCCAAAAAAAATGGTGGGTCGGGCATCTTTCTACTCGGTCACTACGGTAATCACCCCTCTAAACCATACCAATCTTTCGGCATCCCAGATCCGGATGGTCGTGTCGGAGGATGCGCTTGCTAGGTATCTCCCATGCGGTGAAAACTGTACCGTTTGCGCCTTCTTCGTATGTCCCCCCTTTAAGCTCTGACTCACAGTGCTTCTTCTAAAAAGGGATTTCACATTTTCCGTTGTTAGGTTTTTCAGCATATTCGACCGTCCTGATCAGCTGATTGTATCACCATCGGGAAAAAGGCACGCGCGCCCATAAATGAACTCACCACCTCTCTCCACAACTACAGCACCTCCCCCTACTTCTTCTTCTACCAAGATCCCACAAAAACAGCAACAACAACAACAACGGAAGGGACAAGACCTAGATCCCCTAGCAGTGAGTGCGGGGGATTACAGTAAAACCACCGCTCATCCCAAACTCTCCGTCGATACGCTCAGCAAAACAGATATCAAGGCAGGAGGATCTCCCTCTCCATTCCTGTCTTCTCTTGCTCCCTCTTCCTTGGCGGCTCCTTCTCCGCTTCCTTCTCCAGGGAGTTTCTATAGCCCTCTTTCCCCGGCTGAATTACAATCGGCTTCATTGGCGCTACGTCAAACAACAAGTAATACTTCCACCTATCAGTCTCCTTCAAGTGTGTTGAAGACGATTCTGCAAGGTAATTCCAATCAAGTGATGCAGAATCAGGCCTTGAAAGACTTGATGGCCTTATTACCCTCCAAGACTCCCTCTCCCACTCCCATTATTGAACAATCTTCCAGCGCTGCTTATCTTAGCGTGGGAAATCCAGTCTCTACGGGCAAGGAAGAAGGCACTGCCATGTTGATTGTGGGAAAAGAACTAATCACCGATATTACCAGCTTGCAAAGTCCACTTGATGCCTGGAGCCAGCAGGTGGCTGAGCTCTTTGACCGTTCTTTGCCGTTAAAGTCGGATCAGGAAATCGGCACTGCAGATGAGGAATCTTTTCTTGATTTTGAAGATTATACTGAAGAATCTCCAGATGAAGAATCTGCTGGGATTGGGTTGCTGGGATTGAACGTTCCCAACTGGCTACGTCCGCCTTCTTCCTCCATGCTTTCCGTAATCCCGACTTGTCCTTCTCCTTCATTGGCGTTGTCCACCGTAAAAAGTGCTCCAATACTCTCCGTCTTCCCTGACAGAAATGGTGGAAATCGGTTGCGTAGCGTCGCTTCAGATGAGCGATTAGCCCCAAGACATGTAGAACGAAAATCCTCTCATCATGGTCCAACTTCTTCCATAGATTTGGTTCGTTCTTCCAGTCCCACTATTAAGGTGCACAATTCCTCCTCTCGTCAAAATGCCGTCAACACTGCCATCATCGCCAACACTGCCAATAGCAACATTTTTAACGCGACAATTGAAGAAGACAAAATACTGCAAATTCCAATCATCAAGCCCCGTGGAAGTAGCACCATTGCTATTACTTCTGACCAATGTACCGATGCAGATAAAGCCACAACCAATGTGATCAAACCTCCTCTAAGTTTAAGAAGCAGCAGCAGCAATCGACAACTCGTTAGGTTGGGCGTGCTCAGTTTGATATTGGACCCAAACCAGGTGATGGAGCTTTACTTGTTCCTCTTCAGCGACGTGTTGGTAATGGCAAAACCAGCCGCAACAATGGAAGCCACCACTGTCAAGTCGCGCTTTTCTCCCCTGATGATTCTTCCCTTGACCGGTGCCGTAGTGAGCACCCTGGATGTCTTTACCGCTGATGACCCCAAAATGCCCACCGCTTTGCTTCAAAAGGTCGTGAAAACCTTCAATGAAGTGGAAGCAGAACAAGCCGTTCGAATTATGATCCAAGAACGACTAGTGCGCGATGATCCCTTGAAATTGGCATCTTTTTTTCATTCCACGCGTGGTTTAGATCGTCGAGTAATGGGAAGATATCTAACTGCTAATCCTGAGGTCAGGTTGGCCTTTATTGATAGAATCCCTACTCGTGGACTCTCGCTGGTTGATGCTACCTGGGTGTTGCTGAAAATGGTACGACTTCCACGCAAGGAAGCAGCACGAGATGCCTGGCTTCAAGCAATTGCGCAGATATGGGCTCGTAACAATTCCAATCAGCCCCTAAGCATGGAATCCGCCCTGATTGTCCTTAGAGCAGCCTCACAGAAATATTTAATGCCTTCTGATCCCGAATTGAGGAAAATGGCAGAAGATTTACGCAAAAAGATGAAGGCCAGGTTTACCGAAGAAGACAATGAAGATATAGCCCTGGCTAATCATGAATTTCATGCTCATATTGCCATGTTGACCAGATTCCCCTTAAGAATAACCCTAAGGACTATTTCTCAACCGGCCAAGGTGGTAATTCCTCGTCCAGATCCTCATTTCCGGGTTTACTTGGTGGGGGAAAATGGTCTCAAGTTTGAACCCGAAGTTCTGGAATTTTCTCGATCTAACGAGGCACGGTTTACCGTTACTGGCTTAAAAGTGGGTAAAAAAAGAATGGCTTTTCTACGCGCTGGCAAACGAGCTGGCGCGTATTCTCAACTGGGATGTCGCACGATTTTGGTGGAACGGCCCTTTATGGAATGGACTTTTAGATTGGACTTTTGTGGTGGTTCTGATTGGGAAGACGCGTTGCAGAAATTCGCCAGAGTTAACGAAAAAGGTCAGGGCTGGATGATGTTTAGCGTAGAATCCAGGGAAAGAAGACAAGCTTGGTTTCAATCTTTGGACTTGCGGATAAAAGCAATGAACTCCTCTTCTACCTCCTCCTCCTTTTTGATTAGTAATTTATATCAGTTATTGAATTCCCCCTCAATAACTGGAACCGACCTTATTCGTCAAGCTCTGGATGCCCCCTCAACGCTGAAAAAAGAAGAGAGAAAGTATACCGTGTAGTTTTAAAAATCAATTGTGTATTTATTATTTCCGCCGCTATGAATATCTTTTTTATTGCTACTTTGTTAATCCACCACGTAGTGCAAATTCCTTATGTCATTTTGCAGTATATCCTTGTTTATTTTGGGGATGTAACTAATGACAAGACCGTATGGTATTTGTCAAATAGTTCGAAATCATAATTTATAGGATAGAAGTAACTATTTCCATGTAGAGTCGCATGCCCTTTGCTCCTAATGTTAAAGGAGTCTTCCCCATCTCCACATTTCCAACGACTGCGGCGTAGTGTAGCACGTTTAACCCATCACAGAAATTTCTGTTTAAAATACTATTGTCAGAGCAAGAAAACATTGTTGCACGAAAGAGATCTCCTTGTTTAACGACGCCATGAAGCCATCTTCACATGCTTTCATAAAACTCCCTTCAATCGCTCCTTGTAATATGTTATAATTCCGAGTAATAGAATTGAGCCGTAGCCTTGGAGCATCATAAATCACTTCGCGTATTCTCAGCAAGTTTACCATGATAACATTCCATCGAAAAAATGATGATCCAGTTTCTTCAATGTTGGCGAATCATGCGAAAATACATCTGTCAGGATAGCTTCAAGCTATTGAAATCTCCATCCTGTGGATTTCAAAGTGGCATGGAAAATTAAGCAAGAGTACTACAAATCCTCAAGAACTGAAAAACTGGACATGTCAAGATCAAAGTATGGCAAAAGTATGAGAGCTTGTACTGAAATTAACCGTTTTTGGATCCCTGAGTGTTCAGTTTGGTTTTTTAACAAAAATGTGTAATGACAAAAAATCCCCCAAATTTTGAAAATATTTGCAAAAATACCCTTTTTTGAAATTTAATTTTTTTATTTCAAGTGTGGAATACAAGTAGTCGCTTTATAATGACTGTTCCCACTGTTAGGTTTTAACGCCTAACGAAGAACCTTTTCGGGCCTATGTGTTTGAGGAGGGAGGGAGAGGTG
>QZWR01000372.1:0-16349 GCA_004114325.1 Zoophagus insidians | reverse complement strand
GTCTAAACGATTATCAGGGATCATGGGCTTGGGTTAGGGTTTCTTTCGCAGTTGTCGTTTGCCCCATTGACTAATTTCAAATTAGCAAAAGTCATCCTAATCCGGCCATTTACTTTTTTTAATACACTAGCACGCAACCGGTTGACGTCGAGTTTGGTATCAATTTGATTCAAGTCCTCCGTGTCAACGAAGAGCGCGGCCAATTGATCACAAATATTTGGACGCACTTTCGGTGGCGAGATCCGTCACTGGCGTGGAATCAGACATCCATTGGTGTCGACATCGTCCGCGTACCCGCCGAAGAAATCTGGACGCCAGATGTAGCTCTTTTCAACTAGTAATTTTGCGCTCCTGTCCCTAAAATCTGGATATACAGACACCTTCTTTTCTTTCATAGTGCCGATCAGCGAAGGCGTCAACACCGTAGTACGTTGGCGGTTGTCAACGCGACCGGGCACATTGATTGGATCCCGACTGGAATCTTTAAAAGTGCCTGCTCAATCGATACGTACAGTTTCCCATTCGATGAACAGAACTGCCTCATGACTTTTCGCAGCCTTTCGATGGGTGTCAATTCACTGACTCTGCGCTTCGTTGACGGTCGGGAGTCCATGTCACTAGACTCGTACGTGCCCAACCCAGAGTGGGAAATCATCGAAAACACTGCCGTTCGCAGCATAAAAATGGGAAAACGGGGCATGAAAACTAGTTTTTACGACCTGACCTTTACGCTTCGCCTGAAACGCAGATCAGTCTTTCATCGTTACGTGCTAGTCCTACCCTGCGTTCTCATGTCGTTAACGTAAGTTCGGTTTATACAGAGCCATAGAACTTTGCGAAATATTTATTCTTTTTCAGGGCTGGAGTCTTGTTCATGTTGCCTCCAGAATCACCTGCCAAAATCCAGATCGGCATTTTCATTTTCCAAGGCTTTTCGCTGTTGTTGAATTTACTGAAAAATTCAACTCCTCCAGCCGGAAGTCGGTCTCCTATCATTGGTCGCTACTACAGTACGTCAATGATAGCCACTACTGTGGTCATGTTCGCGTGCGGCTTCTTAGTGGAAATCCACTTTCGAGCGGACCGGAAAGCGCCAATGTCTGAGCGGCTTCGCAACATCGTCATCCGGAAACTGGCAAGATTTCTCTTCATTCCTATACCGACGAAGAATCCATTAGAGATCAGAAAAGCGCAGAGGCAGCAGAATAACGCTTCGAGACAGTCGACTCTAAACAGAGGGCAAATTGCAACTTCGCCAATCATCAACGCCTGGTGTCCAACTTCGCCCCAGATCGGCGGGCGAAGTGAGCCAGGCACCTTAACGAGGGCGGGAAAGGCTGCTAGAAGTGGCGTCCTCGGCGACTTGATCGCCCTGCGAAAAACGTTTCAACGAGTCGCCGACAAACAATCTGCAAAAGAATACACAGAACTTGTTAAGCGCGAATGGTTCATAGCAATCATGGTTTTCGATAGAATCTTTTTCTTTGCCTATACAACATACATTATTCTAAGCCTCTATTATTTAATACCTCAAGAAGAGCATTGATCGCTCTTGACCTCTGATCTTTGACCTTTCCGAAAACGTTGCAAATAAAATCAAAGCTTTTTGACGATTTCGTTTTTATTTAAAGAACTTTGACGACCTAATATTAAGTCTAAAGCACTGGAAATAGTCTTTTCACGAATACAACGGGTCCATACAGGTAAAGCCTCCGCAGCCGTTGTAACAGCACAGCTTGCCTCTTGCTGGACATTCGTACTCGCAGTTTGAAACGTCAGGGTGACAATCGCCGTACTCGACAAGAGGGCAGTAGCCCTTTTTCGTCACTGGTTTCGGCGTTGTGGTTGTAACTATGATAGGTTTACGGTTCATTTTCACCATAACCGGGTCCTTGCACAACGTTCCGCAGCCATTGGAGCAGCACAGTTGGCCGCGTTCTTCGCAGTTGAAACAAAAGTTGGCGCAGGTACCGTTGCCACTGGGGATGGGCGGGCACGTTGGTAAAAGGTAATAAGTGGTGCCCTCGGTTGGTGGTTGCAAAGTGGTCACCGTGGTTGTAATGGGTTCACAATTGACCTTTCGTCCATAGAGATAAAACAAAAAGTCGCATCGGCCATAGCACATGAATGGAAGACAGGTAGCCGTGGGATAAGCTGTGTAAAATAGTCAACAAACAGTAGAGGTATAGCCATTTTTTATGTTATTTTTGCCCTTTTACCTCGACAAGTCTGCCCATCGCATGGGTTAGCACACCCTGGGGTAAGATCACACTGGGCGAAAGCGCTTTTAAAAGTAAAACTGGAAGCAAATAAGAGAAAGAAAGATGCAAGTAAAGGACGAGGAAACGTCATGCTGGAGGCGGGTTTTTTGAATGAAAAAGATTTTGCACTAATTGTTGAATTTTCACCTTTTTGTCTATTAGCAGGCCTTTTTGTAGAGTGGCAGTGGATAATGATAATGCCTTTTTATACTACAGGCATACTGCGAAGTTTATACAACAGCACCGAGATTTCACCATTGAATAGCTTCTACGGAGAGCACCTAAAATTTTCATTACGCGGGCACAATTTATTTTATGGCAATAATTGAGCGTAGGCGCATAAACAATGGCGCCTCTTAACACGTAAACAGGCAGCACGCACTATTATCTCCCCACACGTTTTCAAACTTTCGACAACGGTGCATTATAACGATAAAATATTTTGACCATTTATTTTCTCTTGTCGATACGTTTCACATTTTTCATCGGTATCGAGTTGGTACCGGAGCAACCAAAAGCGGTAGAAATTGATTGACCGTGTATGCTCAGAAAATTGATCTTGGGCGCTATTTTGCGCGAAAACAACGCGCAACGCGCAGAATCAAGGTGGCATGTATTATTAATGCGTAGTGGATAGTTGCTCCCTCTATATACTTTGCTGCTTAATTACGTGGCCTACCCGTGCTCCGTACTTTCTGGTAGCTAGTTTGATATCAAAACATCCCATTTTATTCGAATCATCGCAAAGAGAACATTAACAAACGTCCTTTTCTATTGCAACATGGCCCCACCCAGCAAATTTCGGGAAATTCTTGGCGATACCGTCGTCAATTGCCAGGACGGCTCCGTTGTGCCTGTTGATTCACTGACCACAAGGGCCAACCAGATTGGCCTGTACTTTGCGGCTGATGGGGAAATAAGATCACAGCGCTCGACGCAAATTCTAGTCAACTACTACAACACATTAACTGAATGCGGTCAATTTGATCTCGAAATAGTTCTGATCAGTACTCAATCATGCGAAGAAAGGTAGTTCGCAATTTCTTATAAATTATAAACATAATAATGTTTTAAATTAAAACAAAATTGAAGGTTCAAAAAATTAGTCTCATCAATGCCCTGGTGGCACGTTGATTTCAAGGAGCTTTACGCCAGGGTGAGCCTAGATTCTTTTTTTTTCAAAAAAACCTCATATTACCAATGCAAAAATGATTTTTCAGCAAGTCATTCCGAAGAAGTTTGGAATATCTGAAATGCCAAGGCTAATACTTGTCGACAGCAAAACAGGCCAAGTTGTTGACGAAGACGGAATGGCTACCGTTGAACGAAACCTAGAAAGACGCCTGAACAGAAATGTTTCGTTCAAAGAAGACGGTAGCAGTGGGCTGTCGCGAGGAAATTCCATTCGAGCTGGTCATGCCAACTGAATGTTGGGTAAAGAACCTATAGACAAACCTAGAGAATAAACATCCTCTTTTACTCTGTTCACTCTGTGATATCCCTTTCATTTCAGTCAATAAACGCGTTGTGTTTGCCGCCACTTAAAAAATGGTGTTATTTCCTCTGCTGATGAAATTGAACCTGTGTTCGCCTGTAAAAGTTGGATTCATTCCTAATTATTTGTGTGTGTTTGTTTGTGTCTATCATCTTTACCTCCTTCCACGAAGCGGTCATGTGGCCTCTCACCTCTCACCGGTGGCGTATCGTCGTGCAATACCCCGTCTCGCGCCTCGCACGTAATAAATAAATTTAGCACAAATCATCGAGGTTCGCCAATTTATGCTGGCAGATCGATCGCTGTTATGACCTACACTGGCTATCATATGGGTATAGTTTTCACCCGTTTTTTGCTAGTCATAAAAAGAATAATTAGGAATGGTAAAATTTAATTATAATTCATAAAACAATAATACAAGGTGACTGATTGCATAAAAGCTTTCGGCTGCATTTAAAACCAAAAAATCATGCCGCCTGCTAAATTTTACGCCAAAGTTGGCGATGTGATTCGCGAGATTCTCGGCGATTTTGTCATCAACGCTAAAGACAACCAACCTGTTGCCGTTGCCGATCTCAGCGAGCGATCCAACCAGATTGGGCTCTACTTTGCCACCGATTATTGCGTCCGATCGCAACGTTTTACCCCACAGCTAATTAACTACTATAATGGCAACATTGAAATAGGAGCAGCCGATTTGGAAATCGTTTTGATAAATACGCAAACCGATGAAGAAAAGTTTCGGAAGTTCGCTTCTACGATGCCATGGCATTATGTCGACTTTAAGGAACACTACGCCAGGGTATGTTATAAATTGTACAATGTCAACTTGGATTCAGCAGTTGCGCTGTTTTAATAGCAAGTGATTCCGAAAAAGTATGGAATTACCGAACTCCCGAAGCTCATTTTCCTGGACAGCAAGTCTGGAGAGGTATAATTTGCAATAATTTGTAATAAATAAAGCGAAAACGTATAAAATGTTTTACAGATCATGACAGAGGATGGCATGTATTTGGTTGAGCGTCAGAACGAGCGCAGATTGAGTCGAAATCTATCGACCAAATCTGCCAAATCAAGCTTCAGCGACAGCTTCAACAGCAGTGGACGTCGAAGCCAGGCAGTCATTGAAGAAGAATCGACCGAACCTAAACATCTTCTCCGCTCGAATTCGCGACGTTCAGGGACTCGAACGTATTCTGGAGGCGATTAAACGGGGCAAAACCCCAAACTAACACGTCCGCCTTTTTATGAATTTTCTATTTTCCTTCTCTTCCATTATTTGTCAAATGTCAAACTTTTCACTATTTTTGCTTGTTTTTTTCTTCACATTTTTCTAACGAACAGCAGAATCAGAGGTTCAATAAGAACAAGAAATAAGAAATACGACGTATTATTGCCGTTTATTATTGCGTTTCATGATCTGTCTATCAAATCATAATGCCAAACGTTTTATTCTCACCTCTACTGGGTTCCACGTGAGAGAATTTTGACAACATCGTCGATCGCTGCTCAACATTTGCGCAGTGAGATAGGCTGTAAAATATAAGAAAGCTGCCAGTCATTCTGCCCGAAGGAAGCTTGCACATGACCATCATAGCGAGTTACTTCAGATCTCTATAAACGATCAGCTTATTTTACATCGACATGGCAGGAAGGTGGTGGAACCAAGGTGATGCCAGCAACATTTCTTCTCGATTCGGACGACGCCCGCGGCGATGCGCAGCTGCTTTGCTGTTGCTATCCGTTCATCCTGCGAATGAATAATTAACGAGCAAAAATCTAAAATAAAAGGCGTGGATTTTGTTATTATCATTAGAGGCAGTTAAAAATGAAAAACACGACACGAGGAAGAGATTAGTGTTAGCTGTTAGCAAACATCACTCTCCGTGGCCAAATAGTACAGCTATGCCAGGCAAACCGTATAGCAAGATTCAGGAAATACTTGGCGATTCTGTTATCGATATTTCTAGCGAAACCAAGACGTCTGTGGAGTTAATTTGCCGAAATACTAAAACAATCGGTCTCTACTTTGCCGATTGTTCCACAAAATGCAAACGCTTCACGCCCAAACTTATCGAGTACTCTTCAGCGCGGGGCGTGAAAGATATCCAGATCGTGCTAGTCAGCATCGATCACGACGAAGAAAGGTATAATGCCCGAGATTAATTTCTTGTATTTTAGAGACATGTCTTATTTTTTCGCTGCCAGATACAAACAATCACTTGTTGCGATGCCTTGGTATGCTGTCGAATTCAGAGAGTTTTATGCCAGAAAGGTGATTCCCCCGCGGTACCATATCAGCTATCTACCTGCCCTAGTTATTCTAGACAGCAAAACCGGAGAGGTAAATACATCCTACTTCCTATGTTGAAAATTAATTCAGTTAAAATTTCAGGTGACCGAAAGTAACGGAGTCAGAAAAGTTCTTCACGACGAGCAAGTCACAAGGGATGCACAGTTGGTAAACACTATTAGCGGCACTCAGGAAGTTGCCGCTGTCGATTATCATAGAAATGCTGTCTTTATTCACTGAAAATATAACGGGAAACAATGTTTACCATGATGTCAAGAACATTACAGAAAATAAATTGTTGGTCAATATTTTTCGATTCTCAGGTGAACAAAATAGATTTAAATAATCTGATGTGTACGCGTTCGCGGACACTCTCTTCTAGAAGAGTCCATCCAAAATCACGGCCACTTTTTATAGCTGGCAATTTGTGCGGCGAAATAATTACCAAGAGGCGAGAAATCATCGCAAGTTGGAGGCAAAGCAGGCGTAAAAGGGAGGCCGGGCAGAGGTGCATTGCGTAGCTGCAGACAATCACGTCGTAGCGACGGCCTTCGAGGCAGCATGAAGTTGCTATCTGCTTGAAAGTGAACGCTTCGGCTTCAACGCCTGTTCGCTCAAAGTAGGCAGGTCCGGTGAAAGGATCGATTGCTTCTATTTTGGTAAAACAGCCAAAATGCATTAGAGCAAGTGTCGCTTCTCCACTCCCGCACGCCAAATCAAGTGCCGATAAGTGGTCGCCTTTCGACATTGGAATGCAAAAGTACGTTTTTAGCCAGTTTCGATCGACAAACGAGTATTGTAAAGCTCTCTCAATCTGCTGTTCGTGAGGGTTTCGATACGAGAGCGCAGACTGAGAATAAAACTCGGACACGCCAATGTCGTTGTAGCTCTTCCGAAAACCACCGCCGTCCGTTCTTTGGACAGAGGACGACGTTTCTCGAACAGCGAAGGACGAAGCCTTGCCCTTCAAATGCATCATTTCCTTATAGGTAAAAATATAATTCCAAAAATGTGGCTCGAAAGAAAAATGGGAATGGTAGTACTTGTGTGATAGCATATACAATTTGTTCGTGGATATTATTGGCCTGTGGCTACAGGCTGGCCAACCGGGAAAGGTGCTGCGCGGGAAGTTGTAAATAAATATTTCATGATTTTATTAATATTTTTGTCGTTATTTACTGTTGGCTCGTGTTGTTTGGCACAGTAGTTGATATTGACCGGCTGTGTGGACAGGAGGCGGAGCCCCGCGAGCTGTTAAAATCAATCGATGAATGCGTGCGTTTTATAGCGCAGCAAAATGCGACAACACAACTTCTGTATTACGCTTTAAGTAGCTTGTGATGAAGAGATAACAGCAGATTTTCTAAGAAAATTAGCCAAGAAATTGCACCATCTCAGTTCATTTTATTTCAACAAACACAACCTTCAGGGCGTTATCGAGAGCGAAATTAAACCGGGAAAGAAAGATACGCTGATTAGTTTCAACAAAATATAAGACAATAATTTTTGATTAATTAAACGATGAAATAAATAATAATTATCGTAAATAAAAGGCTAAAGTCTCTGCATCTTCTTTATTAAAACCGCTTCATTAATCGGCAGGCGGTTCCGATGCTTCGGAGGTCTCGGAAAGTAGCAACGGGCGCTTGTCGGCGTTTGCCGTGTATCGCGCCGAACCACTGCCTGCCAGGAGTCGTGTCTTTGAATTGGCTCGTGGACGAGCACTTTCCGACAGGCCCGTTGCGGAAGCATTCAAACTTCGGTGTAGGTTAGCTTCCGCCTTAGCCATTCGCTCATTTTCATCGCCCTCAGCAACTGACTCTTTAACATCCGGAATAGGTTCGATGCCATCGGAGTCTGGGCCAGAAGCCCATTTCGCGAGCAGCCAAGCTGGACAACAGCAACAACAAAACCGGTTTGCGAAACGCTGGATTCGTTCAGATTTGCGGTAGATGGCTCGCAGTAACATCAGAAATTCAACGAGATACATTGGAATGGGGCCCAATATCATTGATCCTAGGGGACCGACAGCTGCCAGATCGCCTTCTGGAGGGCCGAACGTTTGGCGCAGCATGTAGATTGGGATGTAGACGTTCTGGAGGCCAGCTTCGATGAAGATTGAAATGCAACGGTCTTTCGGTTGCTTGAAGAGCCTGGCGACTATGTAGGCGATTATGAAACCTAAATAGGGCAGCAAACAGCCTGCCATCAGTGTCTGCCAGGAGACGACTTCAAAAAGGTACACATTCGTATAGATACCACCGGATAACATATAAATGATGAGACAGCCGAGGTAAGGCTGGACGATGAATTTCAACACGAACTCGGCGACCTTAGGGGCGACAGATTTGATGATGATTCCGATGAAGACAGGCACGACAACTTCTGCTAGAGTGAGCACAATATCGGTGAAAGGAATTTCAATTGTGTAGGGCGAAGAGGCCATAATATAGGCTCCTATGGTGTAGATCCACAATGGGTACGATGCCAGTGAGAGGATTGTGGAGCAGAGTGTGACCGTAACGGCAAGTGACACATCTCCGCCAAGCAGGAAGGCGTGAAAGTTGGAAGCCGTCCCGCTAGGCGAACATCCGACGAGAAAAAACCCGAAGGCTAAAATTTCTGGGTAAATTCCAAAAATGTTGATCAAGGCGAAAGCAATCTGCCAAATAAAGACCCGAATTATTGTCGGGGGGTTATTGCAAGAATTTTTAAGAATTTGCACTTACAAGAGGTTGAATAAAGAACTGAACTGCCAAGGCAATAGCTGGTCCGACAGGCCTCTTCAATGCCGCAATAACCACTCTAATATCTGTTTTAAGGCCCATTGCGATGTTGCCGAAGATCAGCAGTGTCAACATGAGAAGCTGGAAGATCTGATCGAGCACGGTGCGTTCACGCAAGACCTTTATGACAATGTCGCGTTCCGTGATGTTCTCGACTTTGCCATTGATGTCCTCGCCTTGAATGGTGGCGTCAACAACACAAGAACCCAACTGCCGGGCGTCGATGCTGACATTGTAGACGGTGTTCGTTATGTTCACTTCGAAATGTCTGTAAAAAGGATCCCCGTCCAGGAATTCGACCACCCCATTGCATCGCCTTTCGTTGACATCAAGGTCTACCAAGGCACGGACGCAAAGTGGGTCATCGGTGTTATTATCAACGACATTGCTAATGAAAACATAGCTCAGGACGTGGATGTGGTAGCGGTAGAAGCTAATTTCGTTGCTGTCGATGTAAACATCGGCCGATGGGTAGATTTCAATGTTGTCAAGGCTGCAGTTGGAGATGTTCCCGGTTGCAGTTGAGCTACTGACACAAACGGTAGCAAGTAGCAAGGCTATACAACAGAGCTTGTTATTATCCTGCATGATCTTCCCGTGTATAGTGAAAAGGTTGTTAGGCTCTGCATGTGGAAATGAAAGCACTGCTACTCGTATACCACAAAACCTATTTTCAAGTTGATTAGAAAGAGCCTTATCAGTATTTATGTTATTAAAAGCTGCCATAGTGGTGACGCAATGTCCGCTTATCTCGGAAAAAAGTGTATGTTCGTAGTAAGATAACGATAAGACACGTCGACACAAAAGTGGGACCTGGCCTCGCTCCAAAACAATAGAAAAACCATTTTACTTCAATTTTATTGCGATCGGAAACTGAGCATTTTCATTTGTTTTACTGAAAACAAGAATGTCAACCGTCTTTTTGGTACTGATTTCTTAAATTGCCGTAGACAATGGCTGTTATTATCCAAGCGACACCCAAGAAAATGGCCGTGGACGCGAGGATAATCGCGCTCCGGTATGACTTCAATGTGATGTTGAAGTATTTTCGTTTCGTCCGTGAAACGCGAGTTCTTGTCATTGCAAAGTATTTAGACCGACTCTTGTGCAGGATAATGCCAGCTGGGATGGCGAGGCAGAGAATGCAGCCGGAGATGAAGGAAAATGAGACCAGCAATCGGGCCCAAGTACCGCATTCTAACAGTCTCTCGAGCTCTTCTTCACTCGGCGGTTCGTTTGTTAGATCAACTGGAGGAGCTTGTGGTTCAGGGGGGACGCCTGGAAGGCTTGAATAGGAGGGTGGAAGATCGGTGAGCGTTGTCAAGGTCGCGTTGCTACACGACGGGTCTGTTATAATGATTATTGGCGAGGATGGTTCGCTCATTGTACTCGGGGTTGAGATTTGGGTGATGATGACTTGGTCGAGCGACGAAGCGTGGTTGAACGGTGGCCTAGAACTGCGAGTGCTTGGCGAGTAGCCTTCGTCGTAATCTGGTAGGGTGATCAGGACCCCATTCTGGAGAACATTTTGGTAACTTGGCAAGGTTTGTTCCGTAGAGGCGACAGCTGCTTCTTCGGGGAAGCTGCGCTCCTCGTCGACGGAGCTTACCTGATTACCAGTAACTGGCATACTTCTTTCAAATAAAAACTTGATGCTCGATTGGCAAAAGGTGTTAGTGGTTCCGCCGTTTCATTGGTAAAACAGGCACATTGATGGAGCGATGAGCTTTGAAGGCAGACTATATATCGAATACGACGGATGATGTTCGATTTTCCGAGGTGCTACGGCTAACATGAAAGAATCGAAATAAAAAGAATGCTCGTACTCGCTAGCGTCATATTTTATTCAACACGAATACTATCATCACAATGAATGTGGCTGACTCATCAATAAAATTGATCCTTTCATTTACGGACGAACAAAACTTCTCACTTGTGGCCTATATGCAAGCTCCACTCCTATCAGGCTCCACTTAGCAACTGACATGGTAACTGGTAAAACATTTCGAAAATTCAGGACTGTCAGGAAGTGGAAATTTAATTTGTGGCTTTGATTTTTTCGAAGGGTTCTTTGAATTTCGGTGGACGCATCTGCGATTCTTCATATTGAGGGCGCACCTCCACGAAGAAGCCAGTTTCGCCGCTTCTTCTTCCAAACTAGCTCTGCGCCTCACGTAGTCATCTAGTAACATTTTTATACACCTGGACGCTCGACTCTGATAGCCGATGTTAGTATATATTCCGTAAACGCCATATTTACATTTTCGAGTAATGGCAGCTAAAGGGAGCCATCCTGTAGCAATAATCCCGACCTGTCGATAGAGTCCGTTCATTTTGCAAAAAATGGGACCGCCTGAATCGCCGTAACATGTTTTGATGCCCAGCCCATCTACCGTCGTGTGATTAGTGTTGCTGGTGCAGAAAACATTGCCTGTGTCCTGATGGCATTCTCTCCTTACCGCGTTGAAGTCCACCTTAACCGCCCCTACCAAAGGAACAAGCGGGATAACTTCCCCTGTAGTCTGTCCCCAGCCAACGACGTAGCACTGATCGCCATCGAAGTCCTTTGGATAAAAGGTTTGCGTCTGCCGAGGAATGCAAATAAATTTGTTCAACTCTGCGAGCCTATTCAAGTATATTCTATGAGTTTGTTTCATCCTCGCGATGTCCAAGTGTAGCAAAGCATAGTCGTGGGCTTTATTCACTACAAGTATAAAAAAAAATAGGAATTATTGTAATTACAACTTTCTTCACTGAAAGGCATTCACCAGTTTCGCCGTCAACGTATTTTGAACTTGTAAACCATCGGTCAACAGGAATATCCATGAAATCGTCCTCGAATGTGCTATTCAACGCCTTGCCACCGAATCGAGCAACTAGGATGATATTTTCATCACAACTCGCGTTCTGCGGCCTTTTTTTCAGTATTCTTGTTGCACTTTTAAAACAAAAAATTTTTACAGATAATGATAATGATTTTCAGTGACAATTAACACATAAAATTGTAACATTACTTTTTTGTACAATGTGCGGAGGTAAGCACCCATTCGCGGTGGATCAATGTACCGGAACATTCAAACACAACATTAATTTTCTTGGTGCTGAATCATACGTATAACAAGGGCCTTTAATGTGGTTTTCAGTGACAAAATGGCTTTCTTTGACGTTACCCGTTGATGATGCTTCGAAATGAGCCTTGAACGTTAGCTGGCCTATAATTGCAAAAAATGCGTTACACAGAAATAACTAGAAATATGATACTAATGTTGAAAACGGACGGCTTGATCAAAATTGCAACTGCCCAGTAGAGATCTACGTTAGTGACATTCCCATTCCAAATGCGGCCTGGTTCAGTTTTGTCTATGAACTGCGGATTAGAACATTTCCCATTCTTGTCTATATATGGACAGGAGAAATATATCAAAATAAAAGTAGTTTGTTATACCTGCCCGAGTTTTGTTTACTACCTTCTTCATAATAGGTATCCACCATGAAATTTTCAACAAGTCGCCAACTGAGAGCAGCCGATATTATGGTGACAAATAATGCAGCAAAAATGTGCATATCTGTATTATTTGACGTATTTTTTATTTGTATCTCCTTGTGAAAAGATGTTATTATCGCAAATGAGCCTTTTCGGCATAAAACACAGCTGGTGTCGATTTCTGAATACGTTTGCAGAATATTTCAGCTTCATTTACTAGGTATGCCTTTTGAATTTAATTTTCCATGAATTTTGAAAACAAATTAGAATACATCCTCTAGCAATAAAGTCTTGCAAGCAAACAAAGTTATCATATTTTTTCGGAAATTTAAAAACAATTTTCACATTGCCCCAGTCAATGCATTTTCAGCATTATTTCAGTATTCTTGCGTCAAGCAAAATTATAAACCTTCATCATGTTAAAAGCATAACCATTGATACCAGCAAAAAAGGCAAGAGATATCAAAAAGGCTAAGGTGTCAATTACGCGGATCCTCTGCAACTTGAATGGCTCCCGCGGGCCCAGACTTTTTGACAGCCAGTTCTTCCACGCCTGCATTCGGATGGCACAGATTGAAAACAGCGTATACAGCGTGACGCCCCACGCGAACAGTGCACAAAAGGCGGTGTAATTCATTAAAAAGATGCGCTGCGGTTTAGGTGGAACTCGAGCCAAAATTTCGCCCTCCATGAATGTGAGCGCCAGCAATATTGCCATTGTAAAGGTAGGTCGGTCAGGTAGATGGGGCGGCATAAGGAATGAGCCAAGTTCAAGACCAGACAGAACGCAGGTTGGAAGCATCAAATTGTACACGTAAAAATCTGGTTTCCGTTTGAAGCCAAGATGGAAAATGAAGACGCTTCGATAGGAGCCAATTATGTAGCGTGTTGTGATCGTATAATTGATTGAAACGAAAGTCCACACTGTCCCGTCGGGCATGAAATCAGCCGCGCTTTCAACCATGTCCAGCTCGCTGAATGTCGCTGCTTTCGTCTTCTCGCGTACGAGAAACATGACGATTAGAACTTGTTCATCAAATGGAAAGTTGGCGTAATCCATGTTGCATGACGATGCGAATACACCTGATCGCTGTAGGTAAAAGTTTACCGAGTTAACTTTGTCTGCCACCGGAAGGCCATCGGCGCAAAATCTGGTCGCAAAGCCAAACTGCATGCCGTAGTCGTCGACAGCGTTTTGGTGGTAGATTCGAGGCATCCAGAACAGCTTTTCGTCAATGTAAAACGTGAGATCGTCATGCCACAGGCGGTACTTGTTCGGGCAGGTGATGTTCCAATAGAAATGTACTGACCCAGAAAACGAAAGTGTTTCCTAAAATCAACTTCATACTTTATTTTTTGTCACGGCATTTTTTATAAGCTTACATTACCTTGATATCATCAATTTCGTGAAAACGCTCCAACCAAAGCCCTAACGAAATTGTTGTGGTATTGCACGCATTTTTTGTCCGCGATCTGCCGAGGACACAGCTTGGCGAGTAAGAAATTGGATTTACATTGGGACAGTTGGCGAGAATTTCATCAGAAAGCGCAACAGCGTCGTTAGAGTAATTCTGAGCACACGTATATCGCAAAAAGAAGGCTGAAAATAGAACTGCTAGCATGAACATGGCCGAATTTCGTTTTATATTATTTGTAAATGTTGTAAAATTGTAGCCATTTTACTTCGTCGTTATAGCATTTAACATGCCCTGACATTGGCATTCATAATTAATTGTTATCGTATTTGTTTTAGCTCCCGATCACTTTGGCCAGTGCTCCATTATTTATGAAATTTTCGAAGGTTTGTGTGCATTTCGCTGAATAATCGTTTTTAACAATTTACTCCTGTTTTATTTTGATCAAGTGCGATATGCGACCGGCTTTATCCCAGTTCATCCCAGGTGCTACCATGTGCTACCAGGTACATATTATCATATGTGGATAGTGAATAGAGACAGAATAGAGACTGCAAGTGAGAGAAAGCCAACTCAAAAAGAAACTATTTCATATTGAAAGTGCATGAATGGTCCTTTTACCGACCTTTGCCGCTAGAAAGTCACTTGTTAGTATTTCAATGTGAAATATAAGAAGTGATGGGGCAAAATTCTAGCCAACCAGAACAGGTTCAGCGAAACCAAGTCCCAGCTTTGCCTCCAAGGAAAGACAGCCCGAAGGTGAGAGGATTTAGAAAACATTTGACAAATTTTGAGATTTATTCGTTTACGAAACAGCCAGTCAAAGAAAGAAACAATCCACCTTTGACTAGAGACTTTCAAAACACATCGCTCAACTATTACACGAGACAGGCCTCCACCGATCGCGTTTTATTTGATGCTATCAAAAATATCTGTAAAGTCGCCGCCCTTGGAAATAACGAAGTTTTGCTGGTAACTGGCGAAGACGGAGTCGGCAAAACTACTTTGATCAGATCCGTCCTGACAGACAAGTACAATCAGCGTCTGCTTCTCGACGAATGCCAGATCGAATCTATTCTGTGGATTAACTGTTACGAGATATCGTCGTTGGGGAAAGATTTCACGAAGACCAAGAAAATGCTCACTCTAAAAATAGCCATTTCAGTTTCTAAAAATGATTCTGAAATAGTCATGTCCGATTCAATCTCAATCTTTGATATTGCTGAGCATCTTGAGAAAAATAAGCGACGCTATCTCTTTATTTTTGATGACCTCTCCGAACCGGCATTAGTTAAGTTCTTCACTTCGAACTGCAAGAAAGCCGGCTATTCGGCTCCGTGTTGTGTAACAGCTCGACAGCCATTCGATGAGAGCCAGAGAATTCACGGCTTAGTCTTTAAGCCTGTCATCCAGATACCCAAACTCGCCCAACATGAAATCGCAGTTCTTTTAGCATCAACCTATGGGCTAGCCGCTTACGTTTCCATAGATATGATAAACTTTCTGGGTAATGATCTAATCTGTTGGGGTCTTCCAATAATTGCAGATTTGATAAAAGGTCTTTTCAGAGTCTCCAATAACATAGACGCCACTTTCAACGAATTGATTCGACTTCATGAAGAAGTCAGGTTGCTTCCTCCGTCTGAAAACGGAAATCACGACATAGTGATTGAGAGTCTGGTAGCGCTTCATCTAGCGCAGTTTGGTAATGTTGAGCTTCGACGCTTTTACTCTCTGGCGTTCTTCGACCCGTCAAGCGCTATTTCCCCGATCGATGTTGCCATTCTCTGGGGCCTGGCTGCGTCAGATGCAGATGTAGCTACCATGAATTTAGAAACCTTTGAACGTCGCTCTTAATTAGAAAAGCAACGCCTGAAGATATAGCCACTTTTGAATCTCCTTCGGGTGGGGAAGTTGTTATTCACCCGTTCGTGCATGCAGCTATCGTAAAACTGGTCACGAAAGCTCTTAATTTCAATCAATCATCCTTGCGCTTCGAAATTGTTACTGGCTTGGTGGCGAAGAGCAGTGGCAGAAATGACGTCGAGATGGTTTTATTTGAGGCAGTCCGGTCGATCCGTAAAAACCTAGTTAAACAGTGCGTCGCGAATTTAGATGCTCCACACCTGGCCTCAATTTGTGTGGAAAGATCACCCATCGAGAGAAATCGACTTTTCATAGATTTCCTTTATAATTTTCGAAAATGGCCAGAAGAAAATGACAATTTATATGTAACCAGTGGCAACCAAATGGAAAAACTTAGCTTCAACACCTCCTACCGGCTGTTAAGCGATCTTCTTGTGAAGATAAAAAGCCAGTCTCCCGAAAGTTTAAACAAAATAGCAATGGCCAAAACCGACTTTTCATCAAACGCAAACGACATGATGCCTCCGTCGTTCCTAGATGTCATCATGCGAGATCAGAATCTAACCCACGAATGGCTTGATCGAAGACCAATCGTAGCCTGTTTTCTTCCGTGGTTTTGGGTCTACTGTCTGAGGAAGTGGCGTTTTGAGAAGATGAGCGACAGCCACACTCCTGCCATAGTAAAAACGGTCTTGGAGAACGATCAAGAAAACTTTGTCATCGAATTCGTCCGGTGTAGAAGCGACCAA
>QZWR01000371.1:1427-16368 GCA_004114325.1 Zoophagus insidians | reverse complement strand
CATTCAAATAATTATTATTTTTGTAATAATTATTTGGGTCAAGTCTTGGTCACATAAACCATGTCATGGCTATCAGTGTAGCACATAACAACTTCGACTTTCACAACCTTGAAACAGTCTCTTCATGCCGGAGGTGGAGAAACCAATCAAAAATTTCGAGTTAGTTCAAGTCGATGTAATATCAAGGTTCTTGAACGATACTTCCTGATTTGGTTATATTGAATTCCCAACCTAAATATGGAAGACCCGCAGTAAATTTGTGGTCCAAATAGAAAGCTTCTTTAGAAATAATAATGTTAAAAGTATATTTTATATTATCTTTGTTTTGAGTGTATACTAGCCGGTTAGTGCAAGCTGTGTAGAACGTGTAGTCAGTTACAAGGAGTGAAATCAATGAACAGAAATATTTGGGAAGAAGTAAATCCTATTTTTATTTACATTATTGCTAATTGTTACAAGAGTAGAGACTAATTTATTTACAAAAGTGACTGTTTAAGCGATTGTTTTAATTCCAAGATTACGTTCAATAAGGAAATATTGCACCTGACTCCGAGGTTTTACCTTTATAGAGTCCTGGATTCTCGAATATATCCATTCCTTTCTGGAAAAAAATCCTCCATCTTGCAGCATAAGAGTTTGCTAATTCCATAGTATAATTAAACGCATAATTTGCAGGCATTGAATAATATTCCAATGGGGTTTTTTTATCTTGGAGATTGAATATTCCACGATAAGTGATAGTCACTTGTCCCTTCTCAAGAACATCAGGAATCATATCAAAGCAGGAAGACCTTTTCGCAACATCTTTTATATTATTAAAATTAACCACTTGTCCTCCAGCAAAACAATATAAACCTGAACTCCCACTAACGTCAAAATTTGGCGAAATAAGGATTGCAGGACTTCCATGTTGCTGTAAGTAAGCAACTACAATGGCACAAGAGGATCCGCACAAACCATCAGAAACCAACAAAATTTTTGTAAATTTGGGCTTAATATCAGCAAGAAGCGGGGTGCTTTTCATCACACATTTATCCATCAGAAATAGGCTAAACTTGGTGTACCCATAACATAATCCGCCTACCACTTTAGGCCTGACTTCGCTTTCAGATTCCCAATCATATCCATTTGGAAACTCGGTTCGAGTAGCCAAGTTGGTAAAAGACTGTAGTTTAAAAGGTGATATTTTGATCTTGGCTTCATCCGCGCATGTCGCCGTTCTTCTTAAAGTATCTGTAGGCACAGCTCGGGTTCCATAAATGAACTCGGTAGCAGGAAACGGAAAATTAGGAGATGGTGAAAGTACCCCCAACAAGGTATAAGCCAAGCATAACATACCACCTAAATTTCCGGTCAAGTCGAGTAATAATCGTGTAATTCCTCTATCTATCAGAGCCATGAAGCCTGTCCTCATATTCTTGAACCAACTTTCAATGTCTGGTGCGTCAAATGATTGAATAACTAGTATGCCAAAATCCCCGTACTTAACATCGTGTAATATAAAGAAGGCAAATCCTGGTCCTACAACAATAGGAATCATTCCATCAATTGTAGTTCTATAAGCAGTAGTATCGCTTCGCTTATGTAACCGCGAACGTCTTTCAACCTTTTTAGTATTTGATTTCACTGCATCAACACTTCTTTTTTGTAAGCTGGTGGTAGCTGAACCTTTGACAATCCGAGTAAAAGGTTTAGCTTCACAATTATTTTTCCGATAAGAGTACTGATCATTAAATTCTCTCATTGTAGGATTTTGGTATATCAACCAGTCGACTTTCACTTCAAAAGTGTAGTTGGAATTCGGTTTCTTGAGGACGTATATTGTAAAACTCCTATCTGGAATCGTAGTACGTTTGAGATAAAGGCCCCTGTCAAGTCGAAAATCTTGAGCAAAAGATTCAAAAGTAAGTCGAGTAAGCGCCAAGGTAGTTCGAGAGTTGCTATCACGACTTTTGCCGAGCTTGTAGGCATATTCAGAAATCCTTATAGGAGCATAAAAACCATCGACAACCACAACTTCAGCTCCTATCCATTCTTGCAGCTCCGGTTTATTGCATTTGGTAATGTAAAGCCCTTTTTTGTGATTTTCATCATTTAAAGCTTGAATATATATAGGCTGTATAAATGTGAACTGTTCATAGCAATCTACCTTGTATGATATATGAGCGTCATTTAATTTGTTCATGACCATGCCAAAGAAATCATTAAAATGTAAATTGCTGTCATATTGTAGCTCTTGTTCCTTAAATTTCTGATAAAGAACGCTAGCTCCTGCTCCGTTGGAAGTGAAGTTGGAAAAAACATAGAATTCAAGCATTAGCAAGCCCAAGTCTATGGCCTTTTTGGCAGCAACATCACTGTAAGGGAATATATCATAGCATCGAAATACTAGTTCGTGTGCATTTTCAGCGGTACCTTGTGACCAACCATTGTCGTTTTTTAAGCTGTGGGCCAATTGCGCACAAAAATCTGTTTTTGAAATATCCTTTTTTGGCCTTTTAAGACTCACTGAGAGGTAGTTATAATATATACCACGATCAATAGCATCATAATACACAAAGTGTGAACGGTCCAGCCAATCAATAGGATCTTCCGCATATAAGATTCTGTAATTATCTGCAACTATTTCACCAGCTGCGTTAAAGTACTGTCTCAACATCATCCTATCTCTGAAACCATCTTCTGCAGACGAAGTAAAATTAGCTTGATTATCCCGAGCAAATAGCATATCTTTGAATTTCAGATATTCAGCCATAGCCTTGCTGCGGTCTTTGGGAACTAAATTGGCTAATTCTGAGCTAGTTTCCATAACCTTTTTTCCATAATTCGGCAATTTAGCTTGAAGTTCATCGTAATCTTTTCCGCGGAGTTTATAAGTTCGATTGCCATAGTTGTAACGTATTTTCTGAACAGGAAACACTTCAGCGTGCATGCTGAAACAATTATAGTTGTACCGCCTAGGAATAGTAATTACAGAGGAGAGCAGCAATAGGTAAATAATAAGCATAGTGCAGGTGAAAAAACGAAAAAATGGGATCTGTGTTGTCCAGTGCCATATTCCAAAATAAAGTCGTTGATTTCTAATTTTATTTTGCCATTTTCTGGACTCTATGCAAACTTGATTTTATTTATTCTCAATGCATTTGAGATACCAATGGATATTGACAGTCAAAGCAAAAATGAAATAATTCCTTTCGATTATTACGAAATCCTTAGTAAGTTAATAAACTCATTCATAATATTGCGTTTGGAAAAAGAGGAGAAAAAAATCTCTTTGAGCCGGTTTTGATTTGATTCTGAGCGACTGATTTTTATTAAAAAATCCCTTCAAGTGAATTTTCTCTTTCTTTTCTAATATTTGTTCAACAGTGGTACACACAGTTATTACTTTGTAAAATATACATCAAGTGCAGTCTGTGTGTTGTAAATTATATCTAGAATTCGGTCCTAACATTTTGAAATGAAATTCCAAATATAATGCCAGTACAACAACAACTATTCGACACAAGGAGGTGCTGTAAATATCAATTTATTTCATCAGTCTAAATTCTACACAGGAAAAAAACTTTCCCCACACCATGTCATCCCATTTGTACATCTCTCCTTGTGCTCGTAGTGTTTGGACGGGCATCACTTCAAGTTCTTTTCTGCTTTCGCCTTATACTTGTTGATGGAAACTAGACCGTTTCATTTCTATTTGAAACTCCTTCCTATTTTTTGCAAGTATTTTTCTCCTTGAATTAATACTAGAAACCTTCAATAAAATGCTGAACCCTTCATTAGTTTTATTTCCTAAATATTTTATCTCGGCAGTTAAGCATCCACCTTGGGTCCCAGATTCCTCCAAACCATATTCAAAAGGATTGGCTCTGGTTTTGTAGAGGTTAAGCTTTCAGTATATATCCTATCCCATTAGAATTCACATTTAAATTTCTCCTCGACTACCAGAACCAGATTCCTATAAGAAAAACAGTTTTCTAGATATAATATCATTACAGGTGTATATTTATTATGACTATATATTTCTGTCCAAATTTTAAAGAGGTATATTCTGTGATCAATCAAATGACAAGAAACAGTCTTTTGAAACACACACACACACACACAAACACTAAATATACAAATGATCTGAACAAGAGAATAAGCATAGTTTTATTTATAAGGGGTCAAATTTCGGAAATTTAACCAAGAACGTACAAGTGGTTAATAGTGAGGGATCAAGGGTAGACAGAGAGAGAGACAGAGACAAATTTACAAGTTTCTCATAAAACAATGGAATATTTTTTTGAAACATCACCTTGTTACAACATAAACATGTCAATCCTTGCCAATCCCAACCACACCTTACTTTTAAAACAAATCTTTATCAAAAAGACCCCCCAAAAATAACGACTTTTAACGAATCCTAGAAACTGATGCGCTCGTCTATCCTTTTTATGCTGATTGGTGCATCCTTCGCACTAGACGCACCTGCTGATCGTTTTCGCTTTGCCCGACCCTTATCTTACAAGGCCAGCAAGATTTATCAAAAAGTGTATGAAACCGTGATCGCACATCCCGAAGAGTCTGGCGTTCCTTCAGGGCTTATTGGAGTCAGCGGCAGATTTAAAGATCATGTTTTGGATTATGGTGATAATCCTACGCATTGTAAAAAAATGATATATACCGCCATGATGCAGGCACAAGAAGAAATCCTCTTAACCACCTACTTTTATGACCGCAATTCACCCTGTGCCAAGTTGGTCAAGAAGGCTTTGATTGATTTAAACCGAGATCTCATGTTTACGGGTAGAAAGATTAGAGTGTATATGGTTATTAGTACACTTTCCCTGTTAAGTTTTTGGAAAAAACCAGAGATTAATTTCCCGAGCATTGGAAATATTATGAATACGCTAAAAGTAGCCGATCCTAGCCAATTTGACCTGCCCTATGAAAGTGAGCTTCCTAACCTGGATTTCAAGGTCAAGACATACCATTTGTTCTCAGTAGGAGCAATCCATTCGAAATTGTTGGTAGTGGATGGACGAATTTTGGTGATGGGTTCGAAGAATATCGATGAATTTGAGGGCATGGAGTATGTGACCTGGGCGGAAGGATCAGTGGCCTATGCAGCTAGAGAGGATTTCCGAGATGCCTGGGGAGAGTTGCTTCCAGTACCACCGAGTGATGCGCAGTTTACATCCCTGCGCAATGATTTCCCTATCTTGTATCTTCCTCGCACCAGCAACCATCACATTTTTGACTATTTGGAAAACAATCCTCAGGATCAGGCCTGGTTGGCTGCATTGGATCTTGCTAATGTCGATGTGTTTATTTATACTCCCAGCTTTAATTGTAAAACCATCTTTAACAAAGTTTTGGAGACTGTACGTAGAGGCGTGGATGTAACCATTGTTACTAATTACAAGTATGAAGATTTTGCTCAAAGATTTTATCCTGATAATGGTACCTTTAATTCAATTGACTATTTGTTAACGGTTGGGTGGGGGAGTAGTTGGTACGAATATCAAAACGATTAAAAAATTATATCAAGCATTGGAAAATGAACCCAATGCAGTTAGGCATTTGAACGTTTGTTACTTTATTGGAAAACGAGTACAGCCTCCCAAGCCCAGCAAGGAAGAATCATCGCATGTAAAGTTTATGAGCGTGGATGATGAGTTTTATATCTTTGGCAGTGGAAACATGGACGGACAATCATGGCATCATTCTCGAGAGGTGAATTTATTGGTGGATAGCCCACACATGACCATGCAAATGAAGGAATTGATGTTGTCTAATCAACAATCATTGGATCATTGTTTCCGAGATAAAGAAGGAAAGGTGGATTTATCACTTTTACAAGATGCCCCTGGAGATGATGGTGGTGAAGGCGAAGAAGCAGAAAGAAGGAGAAAAGATTGATTTTTTTCCTGCTCAGTTTTTTGTAGTTGTAGCTGTTTTTTTTTCAAAAAAGGAAATAAATGAAATTAAAAATATTATCTAGTTTTAATACTATTGTAGTCATGTGATCATGGAATGGCGTGATTACCAAGAAAGGAGCTTAAAATAAAGCCCCACGCTGTGAAGTGATGAATGGAAGGGGGGGGATGGAACAGGGATGTCAGGTTGAATGGGCCATTTCAAAACAATGGACATGTGGCTCGTTCAAGCTCACCTTCTTCCCACATCATCCTAACGAAAAAAAACCACTTGGCAAATTTAATTTTGCTTTTCTCCAACAAATAATTCTCCTTGTCTTTTCTTTTACGAGACTGCTCTTCAATAACGACTTTTGACGAGATATTACCACTTTTTCCTTCAACACCAACAGAACCAGCAACAACATGCGTCTTGGGAAAGGTTTTCTGCTTTTACTCTATACAACAGCCACTGGTGCGGTTATTATACCATTTGATTTCAGCTCGAAAAAGTTTCCTAGACCTCTTTCCGACAAGGTAGCAAGGGTTTATCAAAAAGTTTATCAAACCATTGCTGAAAATCCTGGATTTTCTGGTATTCCCGCCTCAAGTATAGCTGCCAGTGGAAAATTCATTAATCAAGTCCTGGAGTATGGCAATTATCCCACTCATTGTGAAAAAATCTTTTATCCAGCGTTGAAAGCAGCCCGAGAAGAAATAGTCCTTACTACTTATCTTTATGACCGCAATACCCCTTGTGGTCGGTTAGTCAAAAAGGCGTTGATTGAGTTAAACCAGGAATTGGAAGGAACTGGTAGAAGGATTAGGGTTTACATGGTTCTTAGTTCGGTTTCTTTAATTAGTTTTTGGAAAAGGCCGAATATTAACCTTCCAGACATCGCCAATATCTTTGTCCCACTCCTTCCGGCCAATCCCCAGGATTTTGATCTCCCCCTGGAAAAGGAATTGCCCAACCTGGATTATGAAATCAAAACTTATCACGAATTCAGTGTTGGAACTATCCATTCGAAAATCCTGGTAGTCGATGCTAGAATCCTAGTGGTGGGATCTAAAAATCTGGATGATTTTGGCGGAATGGAATATGCGACGTGGTTGGAAGGCCCCGTGGCACTTTCTGCTAGGATGGATTTTCAAGATGCTTGGGGAGAACAACTTCCCGGACTACCATTAGGAGCAGCATCGGAAGAACCCTCCTTGGAAGATCTATCAATGCTTTATGTCCCACGCAGCAGTAATCATCATTTATACGAATTCCCAGAAAACAATGCTCAGGATCAAGCTTGGCTCACGGCAATGGATCAAGCCACGGAAAGCGTATTTATTTATTCACCCAGTTTTAATTGCAAAACTGCTTATAATAAAGTCATCGAGTTGGTAAGAAAGGGCATAGAAGTAACGATTATTACCAATTTCCATTATGAGGATTTTGGCGAAAAACTATATCCAGATAATGGTTTAATTATTGTTGATGTATATTTATTAATGAGAGAGTAGTGGGGACAAATATCAATGCAGCTGAACGGATTTATATGGATTTGGCCAAAGATCCTGAAGCGACAATGGCTCGCCTTACTTTTTGCTATTTCATAGGACAAAGAGTGCAGCCAGCTCGGCCAGACAAGAACGAAATGTCGCATGTCAAGTTTATGAGCGTGGATGACGAGTTTTTCATCTATGGCAGTGGAAACATGGACGGACAATCATGGCATCATTCACGCGAGGTCAATGTATTGGTGGATGATGTTAGGAGGACCATTGAAACTAAACGATATTTACTCTCAAATCAACAATCCCTGCAACATTGCTTCAGGGATAAAAATGGAAGAATTGAAATTACTCCTTTGGTGGAAATCCCTGATCCTGATATTCACGATTCTGACTCTTGATTTCTGCTGATCTCTGTTGATATCTCTTGATATCTGACTCAGTGGTGATTTCTGTTGATTCAGTGGTGTTGAAAAATAAAAATCTTCTTTTTTCTTACTGTAAAATGTCAACATCGTCTGGTCAAGGAACACAGGCTCAGATGGAATTAGACAAATATTTGAAACAATTGGAGGTAGCCTTTATGGAACTTTTATCCGCTCTACCAGTTAAAGATAAATCCTTGGCTCAAACAGAACAAGACCGGTTATTGTTACAAACCAGGGCCAGTACCATTGTAGGTTTATTTTTTTTTACTTGTGAAAGGACAAGGGAGATGACTTGTAAGAAAAAGGTATTATCATCAGAAGGAGTGTTGAACTTGATTGAGGGCTTGAAAGCAAGACTGGTATTACATCAAAGCTTGGCTGAACAAGTCCAAGAGGCGAAATTGGCTGAACTACGCAAAGAACGAGGAAAGCAAGTTTTGACCAAAGTTGGATTATTTCAACAAGATTTGCAAGAGTGTATTTTGAAGTTGGAAGAAAAAGAAGCCTTCTTGCAAAGTCTCTTGTCGAGAAAATGATGGGAGGAGAAGTAGGATGTATTACTTGCTATAACAAAAAAAAGGAGTTAAACCCAAAAAAGTACCAGCCAGTAATGTTGTTGTTGCTCATTCTCATCCTCCTCCACAGGAATGGTCACATCAACAGCCCTGTGACGCCCACGCTTCCATCTCAAATGCTCCTGCTCTGCCTGGGTTCGCTCAAACTCACGCAAATGTAGAAAATGAAGCCTGGAAAGATAAACAAAGAGCCATAACAGGATAAATCCTCGCATCGGAGTCAACACGGTGGATAACACCAAAAGGGGATAATATAGTTCATTCCACAAAGTAGTCCAATGGAACATTCGATTAAAGAAACCAGGAAACCAGGTCAAGATTAGGACAATTAAATAGGCACAGGTTACATAGGCATAAGTAACCGTGTAGGAAGAGACGTAGTACAAAATGTGCATTCTGGACTGCTGTTGTAAGCGATAGACTATCAACATGATCACTGCCAGGTCCAGTAACAAACCAGTGATCATTGGAACGTGAAGAAGCATCAAAGAAATCACTGGATAGTCATGTTGTTTTGGAAATATTATCCAACACCTATCCGTACTTGTAAGCACACACACACACACAGTCAATTAGAAAACAAGGATTACCATGTTTCATTAGCTCCGTATAAAGACCAAGCAATTTGGTCTCTTCCCCACCACCAGAACCAAGGAACACTCAACACTATGGCCGATACAGTGGTGATTAAGAAAAAGGGCATCTGCAAGGAACTAGCACGAACCAGGCTCCAATCCTTCAACATTACCAAGAACAAGGTAGCAGCAATTAGACACATCCACAACACCGAATAAATATTAGCAACATTAATGATGAATCCATCTAACTGGCATAACCAGGAGGTAGAACCAGCCTTTACTGCTTCACTACACCCCAGGTTTATTAACTTGGAATTAAAAGAAGGGATAAACTTACGGTCCCAAATATTTAAACACTGACTCCAAGAAAAAGCCAAAAGAAAGAAAACATATTAGACGAGATAAGGGAATGTCAAAGTACGAAACACGGTTGTACAACTAGCCACACTAAATTAGGACTGAAATAGAAGCTTACAAAAATAATTAGTAATGAACCAAAGATTCCCAACAATGAAGAAATCTGCGTTAGGTCTTCCAGCAGCAGTAATTGCCACCGGTTGATTATACTCATATGAGCCAAGGGTAGTAGTACACTAAGTAAGAATAGCAGGAATTAAGAAGATTAAGTATGATGATGTTGAAAGTAAGGAAAAGAGAGAAAAGAGAGAGTTGAGGAGAAGAGTAAGTTGCAAAATGGGTTCTCATTACAGCATTTATTATAAACTTCTCCCCTCTTGTTCCCACAACACTTTCATGACCCACTCTTACTTACTTTGCTACAAAAGAGTAATTACTTGCTATAATAACAAGGAAAGGACTATTAGGAAGTTGGATGGATGGATACAAATGAAGTGTTGATTAGTCATCACTAATTATTCAGGATAAGCCCCTACACTCTCATGCACACCCAATACAAGCCAAGCAACAAACAGGTCATGCGTCAATGCACCAGCTTCACTCATCTAGCGTAGGGATCAAAAGGAGAAGCGGGGAGTACGGACGGAGAGAGTAAGAAATTAAAGCGGTTATTCGTGGAAAGCCGATTAATTTATTATTTATTTCTTCACTGTGTGCTTTGTTCAGTCCAATCAAAGGCCAAATTCTTTTGTTTATATTTTTGTTATTTCTAATGGCACTTCATCTAATTGTTTTTTATTAAGACAACTCTCTCTCTCTCTCTCTCCCACTATACGCGCTCTCAATCAGTCAAGATTGTCAATCTCTCTGCTATAAACTACTACTAATTCTTATTAATCCCCTCTCTCTCCCTCCCTCCCTACAGTCATGCTGTCTAAAAAAACCTTTATACTCCTCTCTCTCGCTGCCCTCCTCAGCCACTACGTCGCTGCCCTTCCCCAGTTCAACGGTGCAGATGATGCTACTGCTCAACATATCGTTAATGATGGAAATCTTAACTTTGGTAATCCTGACGATGGCAATCCTGACGATGGCAACATGCTTGATTTAAATGGGCAATTAGATATATCAGATCCTACCGCTAATTTCAACATGCCTCAATCTGGTGATAGGTCTGAAATGACTCAATTTGATAATAGTGCATCTCCATCAGTCAGTGCTAATACTGATACCAGCACGCTTTCATCTCCTGATACTGGTTCCGATGGTTCTACTGCTCCTGATGCGTCCCTTTTTGCTGCTCCTGGTGGTGTTGTTGGTGATTCTGTAAGCCGAGGAGCTCCTGCCAACGTTGGAGCTGGATCGAACACCGGAGCTAACGATTCCAATGCATTGACTGGTAGTTTGGCTGGAGCTGGTGCCACTGCCCCTGGTGTTGCCGGTGCTGCTCCTGATGCAGGTAACACTGGTGCTGGAGCTGATACTTCTGGTGCTGCTCCTGGTGCAGGTAACACTGGTACTGGAGCTGGTGGTTCTCTTGGTGCTGCTAGTGTTGCTGCTCCTGGTGCTGATGCTTCTGGTGCCATTGTTGGCACTACTCCTGGTGCTGATGCTGGTGCTGGTGCTGGAACTGGTGCTGCTGGAACTGGTGCTGCTGGAACTGGTGCTGCTGGAACTGGTGCTGGAAATACTACTGCCACTGCTACACCAACCCCAACAGCAGCAGCAACACCATCGTCCGGAGTCACCAACACGACAACTCCCACCGACACTTCTACTAGCACTGGAGATGCCACGGCAAATGACACCAACTCGACGAATGCTACCAACTCTGGCTTTGTGGTGGATGCTCAAAGCAGTCTGATTAATGTTGGAATAGCCAGCACTGTGCTGTTGGTGAGTGGATGGATGCTGTAGACTGAGAATTAATATAATAATTATACAAACACGCATATATTGTTGTCATCTGTTGTGAGTCATCAACAATGGGGATGTAACCATGTAGTTTCTCCATTCTCCAAGATCTGCTTCTTCCAAATTGGCACCTGAGCTTTGACCTGGTCAATGAGCCAGGATGTTGCTGCAAGTGCTTCCTTTCGATGAGGAGCAGCTGTAAGAACTACAACAGCAGTGTCGCCAACAGGAACTCTACCCACACGATGCACCACGATCAAATGTCTCAGGTCAGGAAAGGATAAGCAACACTGGTCCAAGAGCTGAGCCAATACTTTCTCTGCCATTTCCTTGTAAGCTTCATATTCCAGGGCTACCACCTGTTTTCCTAAATGTAAATCACAACGAATAATGCCAGAAAAGGTAGAAATGGCGCCACACTGGGGATCTGCCTCAAGGAGTGGCAGGTAGGAGGATAAAGTAAGGCGCTCCTCAGTAAATAGCCCAACCTTGTTCATTATTACTGTTGACATAGTGAGGTGTATCAGGTGATGGCAGAAATGTGTTCTAAAGCTGTTGGAATAGACCTGGGCACCACTTTTAGCTGCGTCTCTGTTTGGGAAAACTCCCGGCCCGAGGTCATCACCAACGACCAGGGCAATCGAACCACGCCATCAGTGATCGGCTTCACCAAGGGGGAGAAGTTGGTCGGAGAAGCCGCGCTTGTACAACAAACCCGAAATCTAGAAAACACCATTTACGATGTTAAACGCTTTATTGGTCGCAGTTTTAGTGATCCTTCCGTTCAAGAGGATTTGAAGACTTGGCCCTTTGGCGTTACCGATGAGGAGGAGGGGCTTCGGATCTCCGTCAGAGATGAGAAATACTCGCCCGAGGATCTATCCGCCCTTATTCTTAACAAGATGAAGGAAACTGCCGAAGCATACATTGGAGAACAGATCCTTGATGCTGTTATTACGGTTCCTGCTTATTTCAACGGTGCTCAGCGGAGAGCCACCCGGATTGCAGGACAAAAGGCCGGATTAAATGTCTTGCAACTTGTGCCCGAACCCACTGCTGCAGCCATTGCTTATGGCCTGCATCGAAAGTCCGACCAAGCAGTATTTCTTTCTTTCTTTTTGGCTAAGCGCGTAATCCAAGTAGAGAACCATCCTTATTTATGACCTGGGCGGTGGAACTTTTGACGTTAGCGTTCTTATCAACGTTGGTTATACCTTTCAAGTAAAAGCTGTGGGTGGAAATAGCCATCTGGGCGGTGAGGATTTCGACCAGGCCTTATTGGATCACTTGTTGTTGGACTTTGCTCAGCAGTATCCTGAGGAGCCCAGCCTAGGCGATAAGGCTAAACGTCGTCTACGAGTGGCTGCAGAAAGAGCCAAGCGCGTGTTATCCTCGGCCCAGCAGACCTTGGTAGAAGTGGATGCTCTAAGAGAGAGTATTGATTATGCCACTACGGTTACTAGGGCTCAGTTTGAAGCGTTGATCAGGCCCTTTTTGGAACGTACACTGGTAACATTACAAGAAACGCTTAAAGATGCCAATGTGGATAAAAGCGTCATTGATGAGATTATCCTGATTGGTGGATCTACCCGCATTCCCCTTATACGGCAAATGATATCGGATTATTTTGACGGGAAATTGCCTAATCGGAGTATTAACCCCGATGAAGCCGTGGCCAATGGAGCAGCCATTGTAGCAGCACAATTAGTTGGGGATATTCCCAAGATTGAGCTATTGTTAAAGGATGTTACGCCCTTGACGCTGGGCTTTCGTAGCAGGGGAGGTTTAATGATGCCGGTTATTCATCGAAACACCACCATTCCTTGTCGCCACTCCGTTGATTGCAAAACGGCCGAAGATGACCAACCACAGATTTCTTTCAGGGTTTATGAAGGCGAACGGCCGTTGGTCAAGGACAACTGGTTAATTGGCAAGTTTAGCATAACGGATATCCCACCTGGTCCTAGTGGTAGTCAGCGCTTTAACCTTACCTTTGAACTGGACGCTGATGGGATTCTAACTGTTACTGCTACTTGTAAATCAACAGGAGCTACCAAGAGCATCCAAGTTGCTGATCATGCCTATTTGGCTCGTTCCCAGGTCGAGAAGGTGCTCTTGGAGGCCGAGTTGAACAAGGAAAGAGACGCCCTTCAGGCTGAACAAATCACCGCTTGGGTTCAATTAGACGAATATGTCTATCGAGTACGCGAAAAGGTCAATCGATTACAGGATGAAAAGCTCAATGAGGAAGAGCTGGCCCTGTTGCAGGATGCCATTCAAAAAGAAATGCTTTGGTTGGAGCAAAACAGAAATTCTGCCAGCAAAGAAGAAATAGAGAAACGCCACACTGCGTGGAAAAAGCTGATTGAACACACTTTGCGTCTTTAATAAACTCACAATCCCTCACTAACACTTACTACAGCTCTTATACGTTCCTCACTTTAATACACTCCCCACATGCCCTCACACATAGAAGAGCTTGCTGCGTAGTGCTGCTTGAATGGGCGAAAATTGTTCTTCTTCTCCAGATCCACCACTGCGAACTGTCGACGCATCATCAATAACCGATAACTGGCGAATGCGATTGGATAGCAAATGCGCATAAAAGACCGCAGAAACTAAACTCACACTTCTAGTACAGCGCACATAGGTATGACACATAGCAAAGGTCAATTCTTGCAATTGATCACTGGTAAACTTATTCTGATCCATTAGGACCGTGTAATGTGTAGGTCTGCTAGTTCCCTGAATTCCTGCATGCGATAAAAGATAGAAGTCCCAAAGGAATGGATGAGTAATTCCAGTATCTATCACCATTCCAGCCAAGCAATTACCACTACGATCAGCATCACGTTGAGCATCTTGAGGGAAAAAACGAGCATGGTGACGCTTTTGAACCACCACATAAGTCACCATGCAATCTGTACAACCCATTACTTTGAAAGCTTCATATAATCCTTTCATTTCATCAGCTAGCACTTGTTCGAATTGACCATCTCCTACGCCATCTCTGTACAAGAGAAGCCGTTTTGGCACAATTCCGTTGTTTCTTCGGCTAAATTCTTTCAACAATTCCAACATCATTTCTTGTACTTCCAATACCATATCACAGTTGGAATCCTGCACTCTGGTAGATGATGCAAACTGCGTGAGCTGCGAGTCTAACGAGCAAACCATAGCTGCCACTGATTTACGAGTCTTTCTTTCTCCCGCGGAAGGATGACTTAAGTCAATTCCCAAAACCATTGTAGGCTTCTGCGCCATCCACTGTAGCTGCACAATAGAATTCTTTCCTCCCAACTTTGCATTCACTTTAAGCGCTACATTTGCAAAATATTGCGGTCCTTGTTTTCTCATCTTGCTACCAATCAAATACTGGCTGGGCACTCCCATGACAGTTTCACCACATCGCTTCACTCTTTGGTAAAGCACGTCGTTGCCGCTGCCATCAAAACCAATAGCAAGGAACATCTGTACAGGTTGGTTGAATTCTCGCATAGTGCTGTTTAATTGCGTAGTAAGATGGCGTTCAATATCAGTCTGTGGATTACACTTGGTGATTGGAGGTTTATTACGCACTTGGATTCCAACCTCTTGACATCCTTTGCAAAACTTGAGCACCAATTCTCTCAATTCGGCATCGGGAATGTTGATGAAACTCACCACGAACCAACTTACCAAAA
>QZWR01000370.1:0-16372 GCA_004114325.1 Zoophagus insidians | reverse complement strand
CATATTGTGAACGACAGATAACTTTATTGCAGTTTCATCCTGTTTAGTGATTACAAAAACCAACAATCTATTTTTATCTTTGGCTATTATTATCTGATTATTATTAGAGTTGGTGATCATTAAATAAGAACTATGAAACTAAGTTTAATAAAGGATAACTTCAACATACCTTTCGTTTTGAGATATCTTCATTCTGAGTTCAAGTCTGGGACTACGCAGGTTAGCAGTGGCTGCTAATAAATCCCATTTTATTGATACCTCAATTTTACTGTGACAATATTATTGTTCCAATCCCTGCATTCAAGGTATCATTCAAAAAACTGCACGTGATCAACAGCGAGAGTTACATGTCTGTATCTTTGAACGTAAAGAGATTAAGTGAAAAGGCGTGTTTACCAAAGAGAGCGACACAAGGCTCAGCAGGTTACGACTTGTACAGGTAAAAAGTAAGATGGGGTGGCAATAAGAGATTGTTCTAGTGCGACTGACTGTGTAATTCCAGCAGGAGGTCGCATGTTAGTTGCGACAGATCTAGTTATCGCTGTGCCAGAAGGAGCATATGGAAGAATAGCTCCAAGAAGTGGCCTCGCTGTGAATAAGTTTATTGACGTTGGAGCAGGAGTCATTGATGCAGATTATAGAGTAAGTTTAAAGGACACAAAGTTTATTCTGCTAGGGGCCATTGAAGATCTTACTATTTAACTTTGGATCTGAAGAATTTGAAGGTAATACAAGCAATTCTTGACAATAGAGAGGGGGCGAACACTGAAGGGTGGGAGTAGTGAAGGAAGGAGATAGAATTGCCCAGTTAATATTGGAAAGGATAATTACTCCAGAAGTGGTGGAAAGTGAGGTATTTAATGTTGCTATTTCCACCCCTTAATTTTATTAGTGCTTGGATGAAACTGAACGGGGAGTTAAGGGATTTGGCTCAACTGGTGTTGCTTTGAAATAAGCCTTTTTTAATAGAAAGCTGCTTTCACGTGATAATGTGCGATTTTCAATGATTGAAACTAATTCTGTGTTTACTACGACACCTCAACACCAAGGAACTTCTCCAATGCCAGTTTATGAACAATCCTCTTCCTATGTACAGGAAAACTGGCTATTCTCGAACGAGGATTTCCTTCACACCCCGTCACTGCGTCATGCTGCTGCTGCTTCTCAAGAATCTAGTCGACAATCTCCAAATAATGGTCCCTTTAGCTTAGAGGAAGAAAAGAGAGATCGAGCCAAGGGATGTCAGTTTATTCATTTGGTTGGGAACTCCTTGAGCTTGTAACTTTCAATTTCAAACTAACCCACAGGTTTAGACCAACCATAGCCATTGCCACAGCTTGTGTATTTCTTCAACGATTTTATATGATTGAAGCTTTACAACCATATAATTACTACGCAAGTGTTTATTTTTGAAGTGAGTTAAGTTATAATAATAGGACATTGGAGGAACCTGCTTATTTCTTGCCTGTAAAGTGGAAGAATCAACGAGAAAATTAGAAGAAATCTCACGACACTGTGCTTGGAGAGCGAGAAAGTATGAACAAATCGACCAAGTGACTCAAACTGTAAGTTTTATTTATTAAACCGAGTAGAATTATTACAGGACGTCAATCGATGGAAACATGCGATTATTAACAGAGAAGCAAATGTTTGTTGGGCTTTGGGCTTTGATTTTACCCTGGAACATCCCTATGTTAATCTGCTACAGTTTGCTGAAGAATATCCTGGTGGTAAGCTTATTTGTGTGCAATTGCGGCTAATCTTGCAGTTCCCCCGATATTGATCCAAACTGCTTGGGCTTTTTTAAATGACTCGTTTGTCTCTCTCTCTCTCTCTTTAGCTAACTAAAAGAAGGTAGTTATCGCACTATTGCTTGTATCAAGTATCCCGCTCAGTCCATCTTTGCAGCCAGTGTGGTGATTGCGTGCTTGGAATGTCCAACTCTGGCTAATCTTCCTGATTCAGAACAGCAGTGGTGGGAGTTGATACCAAATGTTCCAGAAGAACATGTAAAAGGTTGCATATAGTCTGTATGCGCAAGTATTAATTAATTAGTAGATATTCTATTTCTTTTTTCGGAGTTGCTGGACTTGATATGCGGTAAGGCTGGGTGATTGCTTATCTCTTATCACACGTGAAATTTACACAGCCAATCACGGCGTGTGAAGATATCTGCTGAATGCGTTTTCTCTCAAACTGAGTCATGTGCCTATTGCTTATTTTTACCACATACAAATAGACCCAGCTCAGATTTCCCCTTTCTTACTCATGTTGCTTTCATGCTCAGTTAAGATGCGCTCTTCTCCTCTACTTAACGCCCTCCGCTACGCTTCCTCCTCTACTTCCTCGCATTTCTACCAAAACCGGGTATTGGAACCATACGCACAGACTTCCCCTTCCTTGGTAACACTGCGTCAACTTGTGGTATTTGGGCGTCAAATTACCCAGGAACGCATACTTACTTCGGCAAATTATGTGAGATCGGAGCTACCTATTAGATTGGCTCATCGAATCCGCGATTTCCAACAATTACCCTACGTAGCTGTTACCAATCCTCGAATTGCCATGGCGTATGACTTGTACTGGCAAGCTTTTGAGACGATGAGGCAGATCAAGGAAATAAAAACGCTGAATGAAAATGACGACTTTTGTAAAGTACTTCAACGATTATTACAAGAGCATTTAGTGGTGATTCCCCAGTTGGTGGTGGGAATACGAGAATGCAATGACTATATCTCACCTCAGGAAGCTGATCGATTTGTCATGGATTGTTTACGCTCCAGGGTTTCACGTCGAGTATTAGCAGAACAACACATTTCTCTGACGCACCAGTTGGCTTCTTCATTGAATGGGAGAGTCGAAGGGACGAGGATCGGCGTAGTGGAGACGAAGTTGAAAGCAGGTCAAGTTTTGGCGAAATGTGTAGAATCAGCGAGAAAGTCCACACTCAAGGAATTTGACGGTAGTGTTGAACCTAAACAAATATCACAAGTAATGGTGGATGGTCATTTGGAGAGTGAATTCATGGCCATTCCCAAGCATGTGGAATATGCCTTACATGAAGTACTTTATAACGCTATGAGAATCTCCCTACTCCGAAAGGCTGCTGCTTCTTCTTCAACTCAAGGTGAATCGATTATGGTGACCATTGCTGAAGGAGATACGGATTTGTTATTCCGAGTATCAGATCGAGCAGGGGGAATACCTAAAGGAGTTGAAGATCCAACGCATATCTTGGGCATGGATCCACAAATGCGAAGAGGATTGGGATGCCCAGGAAGTGCTCAACAAGGAAACATGTTGCAGTTGGAAGGCGTGGTAGGAGACATGGAAGGACGACACTTGGGAATTGGACTGCTAATGGCTCGGATGTATACAGAATACTGGGGAGGAGGGGTTAGGTGGAAGAGTCTCGCTGGGTGGGGAACTGATGTGTACGTGCAGATGTGTAAGAGTGGGATGCGAACTGAGAATGTTCAAGGTGAATGTCATATTTCTTAATGCTTTTGTATTTTATTTATTTATTAATTATTCATTGATAATTATTAATTATCGATGCAGTAACCGTTTGTGTCACATGCACTCATTAAACAACAAAAAGTAAAAAATATGCCCTTCTCTACGATGGTGCAGGTTTTGGACGACTTGTCAAGGTTTACCTACCAAAGCACTACTAATCACACTTCTCCCTCTCTCTCTTAGTCGCTTCATAATAAATGTTCCCGATGAGGAGCTGGCTTCAGTGGAACGGATTTGCTTTCAGATCGAACAAGCGCATTGGTTTTATGAAGATTTCATAAGAGAACAGAATCCTACCTTAGCTTCCTACTCGTTAAAGACCTTTTCTTCTTTATATATCCTTTTCCCCCTCCCATTAATAATTAATTAATTATAATGTTCCTTGACTTGCTCCTTTTACTCTTTAGGCATTGTCCACTTTTGCATCAGTGGCGAGATCGACACTTGGAAGCTTACGAGTATTTCCTATCCTATAAATTCCGCGTTCCTGTTTGTGGGGCCATCTTGTTAAATAGATCCTTGACCCATTGTGTGTTGGTCAAGGGCTGGTCTTCTAGAGCCGGCTGGGGCTTTCCTCGTGGCAAGATCAACAAAGAAGAGAAAGACGCCAATTGTGCCATCCGCGAGGTTTTGGAAGAGACTGGATTTGACATCGAACCTTTGCTGGATGAGTCTCATTACGTAGAGCGCACCATACGTGGACAGAGAGTGCGTTTATTTGTAGTTCCTGGCGTTCCTGATGATGCGGTTTTTTTACCTCAAACTCGTAAAGAGATTAGCGCAAGTTTCCCCCTCTTCCTTTCTTCCTCATTAACATTTCTAAATAGAAGGTGGAATGGCATTCTATTGCTAGCTTGCCCAGACAACCAAAAGCCTCTATTGAAGATCCCAAAGTTGCTAATAACAAGTATTACATGGTGATGCCCTTTATAGCGTAAATCTCTCCTTATTATACTTCTAACAAGTTATAGTTTATTGAAGCAATGGATTCAAGAGAATGAGGAGCGTGTAAAGAAGAAATTGCTGGAAGATTCTAGAAGATACAATTTTGGTGGTTCTTCTACTTCCTATTCCTCCTCCTCAAATTCTCCTTGTAATCCCTCAGCTGATCCCAATGGTCTCGCTGCTGAATTGCTAATTCAACTTCGCTCGCAAGAACAGTCCTCCTTTGGTGGTGATCGACCTTTGACTCCGTTTAGTCGTTTGTTGAAGCAGCTTACTAAGGAAAAGTCAGAACCACCACCTGCTGAAACTCCCAACAGACCATTAACTCCAACCTCAAAGCTACTAAGAATGCTTCAAGATGCTGAGCCATTAACGCATGATCCAGAGGCTGTAAGAACTACGCTTGAATCTTACTTTTCTGCACCGACAAATAACGCAGAACTTTCTTTTGATGGCGGTGTTGGGAATGATCGCAGCTCTCGTCTGGTGTCTCAGTTGAAAGCTGGAGAGCTTAACACGCGTCGTCAGCCCTCTCCTCAACGCCCACAGAAACCCTCGACCTATCCACCACGACCAGTTACCCCGCATTCAGATTTGGTGGAACAGTTGAAGTTTTCTCGTCGTTTGGCAGCTGAGCCGCGTGCTCCTACTCCGAGAGAAGTGGTATCAGCTCATCTTTTGCAAACTATTAGACCTGCGACTCCTCGAAGACTTGCTGAACTTGCTAAGAATTCTGCTACTGCTGCTCCAATTATCTCTCCCAAAGCGCGTTACACAACTCCTTCTGAGCAGATAAACATCGATCGATTGGAGCACGCTTCCAAGGGAAAGGACGTTCTTGATGAGCTTCTGAGCATAGAATCTCCTCAACCCGTGAGAAGCTTTGTCGAATCTAGGAAATCATCTTTGAACAAACAAAGCGTCACTCAATCTTTATTGGACGTTTTGAACAAACCTCCTCCGACTTATTTATCACAATTTTGAGCTCTTGAAATAAATTTATTAAACGTTTATAATTGCTACTAATAATCCTACTGCTCCCAACAATGAGTTCCCTGTTTTAATTCCAGAGCTAGTAGCTTCACTAGTGGGCGATGATGTCGTAGTCTTTGAAGTAGGTTTCGTCGCTGGTGCAGTGGCTGTGGAAGTAGTAGTAGTGCTAGCTTTATCTTGAGCACAATTAGAAGCAGCTGAAGATTCAATGCTGGGTCGATCTGCAGACTTGAAGGAGGGACAGCTATTAAAGCAGTCCTTCATGCCGGTGAAATAAATGCAAAGACATTTGAAGTCACCAGGTTTACAGGGATTAGTATTTTGGGCTGCAGTCAAGGATTCCATGCATCCATTAGTAATAACTTGGCAGTCATCTGAAGCTCCTTGTTGTTGAGAAAGGGCAATTAGGCAACTGGTTGCAATAAAGAGAAGGGTGAAAATAAATCGCATTGTTGAGAATCCTGATTAATTTATGGAAGTGACGGTGTGTGAATGTAAGCGGCAATTAGTAAACGTTTAGTGCTGATTGTGGCTGTGTGTAGCGTATGTGTTGTAGTAGCAGGTAGAGAGAACGGGTGTGTGTGTATTTTGGAAGGAGAGAAAGAGTAATATACGCACCATAAATTAACATTTTGATAATTGAGGTCCTTCATTTTCATCACGTGGTGTTATTTACACTCGTTCAACAGCTAATCTCCCCAAGTGTCTACTTCCATGTCTTTGTGCTACTACTTCTGCCGTTTCTCCTGATTTGCTTTTTATGTCTCCTTTTGCTCCTCCTTCTTTCACCAACCACCTGACCATCTTAAAGTTCCCTTTCTCTGCTGCGTGGTGCAGTGGTGTCCATCCGCTCTTGTTAGTCGTATTCACTTCTGCTCCTCCTTCCCTTATCAACCAAATCACAATATCAAGATAACCATTTTCACTGCCATAATGTAGCGGTGTACTTTTATACTTGTCAATGCTATTTACTTTGGCCTTGGCTACTTGCACTAACCATTTAACAATGTTCAAGTGGCCACGTTCAACTGCTCGGTGGAGTGGTGTAGCTTTAAACTTATCTCCACATTCAATCTCAGCTTTACCTTTTTCTACCAGAAATTTGACTACTTCAATTTGACCATAAATTGCCGCTGAATGTAACAGAGTCGATCCATCCTTCTTGTTGGTATTTTTCACTATTCCATAGTTGTTCTTAGCCATCCATTCAACAATTTCTACATGTCCGTTGATGCATGCGAGGTGAAGTGGTATGTAACCATCCTGGTTTTCTGCATAAACATTGGCACCTCCATGCGAAATCAACCATTTTGTTACTTCAATGTGTCCCTTTAAAGCTGAGTAATGTAAAGGAGTATTCTTGAAATCATCTATAGCATTCACATTGCTTCCATCCCGTTCTACTAACCATTTTGCCAGGTCCAACTCTCCCAGGTTAGAAGCTATGTGCAGAGATGACGATTTTCTTTCGGGTGATTTAATATTTATGAAAAAATGAATCCATCTTAAAACGTGCTCATGATTATTCCTTGAAGCGAGTGTTGAAATAGTTTCTTTTTTCGAGTTTACCACGTCAACCTCAATACCAATGTCTAGGGTAAAAAACTTGACTAGCCCCAAGTTTCCATCCATTGCAGCATAGTGAATCAAGCTATTGTTGTCGTTATCAACCAATCTAGAATCGATTTTGGCTACTTCGGCTAACCATTTAACCAGCTCATAGTTCCCACTCTTGTAAGCTACTAGAATAAGTGACTGAGACTCCTCTTCATTTAAAGCAACTAACAGGTCTTTGTAAGATTCATCATTAAACCTTGACTTGAATACATAATCCAATTGACGAAAACAAACCCCACTTTGTAGGAAAGCAATTAAAGATTCAATTCTGTTTTCCCGAATTTCTTTGTAAACTTTTAAAACTAGAAGTTTGATTTCACGGGGATTTATCTTCGCCCAGCTTGGATCCTTTGGTGGAGAATTAACCTTGGATGCTACATGTTTTACAGGTGGTTCTACAATTTCTTGATCAAATTCAGCATTATTTGGTTGAACGATAGCTGATTTAGATAATGATTCAAAGTAACTTCTTACACTTGATGCATTCTTCTCTTTAATGAGTTCAATTGGGGTGTTTCCATCAATATTAGAAATCTCTAAACTTGCTCCATGTTTTATTAACCCTTCCACCACTTCGACAAAGTCACCACTTACAGCAAGATGCATTGCAGTCTCGCCGACAGAGTTTTGAATATCAACAATGGAAGAATTTTGACTAAGCAACAGTTTGACTATATCCAAATACCCAAATTTTACCGAATAATGCAATGCCGTGTTTTTCTCTAAATCTTGGGCTTCAATATTTGCTCCTTTTTGCAACAATATGCTCACAAAATCAGTACTTCCACACGAAGCAGCAATATGTAGGGTAAAATTCTTGTTGATATTTTCAACAAGCGATTTTTCATATTTCAATAAAACCTTGCCCAGGTTCAAATCGTTATTTTTGATAGCAGAAACAAAGCAATCATCCTCACAATTATCAAGGCTATATCCTTTAGCTTCTGTGTTAACACTTGGCCGATGTTCCTTAACGACAGATAAACGCAACTTGGTCCTTATGGTCTTTAGGCCCTCAAGCACTTCTTCAGCACTTGGTCGACGAGAAGGTTCATATTCCCAGCACAAGTTTATAATTTGACCAACCTCGTCATTGATATCTTCTAACAATCCAGGTTTTTCTCGACAAATTATTCTATGCTTCAAGAGTCTAAAGTTTTTATCCGCATTAAATGGTACTTTTCCTGTAAACAATTCCCATATTATCACCCCAAGCGACCAAATATCAGATTTCTTGCTGAACTTGAATGGAGCAATCAACATTTCAGGAGGCCTCCAATAAACAGAGGAAACAGTAGAAATTAGACTTTCGGGAAAAACAAGCGACAAATTACGGCGGAGTTTAATCAGATTTTCAATACTAATACAGGCAGTTAAATCTTTCTGAAGTAAGATATTCAGGCTATTTAGATTTCGATGGATTAGGTCAAAGCTGTGAAGAATAGAAAGTCCATTAGCAATCCCAACTGCAATTTCCAATTTAGTGTTATTATCTAAAGACTTAAAAGTATGCTTTTTGACCTTGTTGTGCAAAAATTGAAAGAGGGTTCCATTGGAATACCAACTTGGCATCACAATATTGACAAGCTTGTCGGCTACAAAATAACCACTGATATTGGCAATATTGGACGCAAGATGTAATGATCTTCTTGCAATAATGTCCTTTTCAATCCGCTGATGATTTACAAAGTGCATCAACTTGTGAATTGATACTGCTTTTCTTTCATGCACAGTTAGTAACATTTGTCGAAAATCTTTGATGTGCATGTTAAAGCATCGAGAATCAATAAGAACAGTGCTAAAATCCAAATCTCTAAGCTTGACCTGGTCTTCGTATTTTTGTAGCACATCACGAATATCAAGAACATTGTTGTTTCGAATAAACAAGAGTGAATCTATCAATAGGTTTACTGGGTTAAAACGCTTCAGCAATCTTGCTAGTTGAACTACTTTTCGAGCTTCTGCTTGTTTGATTGTTCGATGATATATATAGGTGTGTAGCTGAGGAAGGCTTGAAACTACAAAACAATCATGCATTCTTGAAAATGTAGCATTTCTTTCAAAAGTTAGCTCCATCCACTGAAGCTTGTTAAGATCTCTCATGGACTTGGGGTAATACCTACTGACCCTACCCTCCCAGGTTGCAAGACCAAGTATATCAGCTAGCTTTCCTATTTGCAACTTCAAACAGTTTTCCAGTTCAAAGAGATCATCAAAAGTTGTAAATTCAAGATTGAAAAGTTCTTTTTTTGATAAAAGCCCCTTGATGGTTTTTACCTTTCCCAGTAAAACAGTCAACTGATCAAAGTTCGCCTCAAAAGGTCGGGAATGAAGGAGTAGTTTTCGGATGAAGATACAAAGGGCAAGAAGCCTATCCCAGAACATGTAACAGCATTCGATCTTGCCCAGTTCAATTGAGTAGCATAATTCGAGACAGTTGAGGTAACCACTTGAAGCTTGTTGATTCGGTTCCATCAACTGGAACTTCACTTAGAGAAGTGAAAGCAAAAGAGAATGTTGACAGTTGTTGATAAATAAAACAAGCTCTTTGAAATAATAATCATATTTCGCAATAGCGTAAAAATAAAAATAGGATAACAGGGATAAATAAGGAATATATTTTATACATCATCTTCTTGATCATCATTTTCAGGTTTCATTACAGCGGTAAAAATACTGGGACGTTCCACCTTCTGTTTGGAATCCAACTTGCTTCGAATGGTATCGATGATTTCCTTCAGTGTGTCCTTGGTCATTCCTTCACGCTTAAGCAGGACATTCTCCGCATATCCCAGGTCAAAGTCAGGGAAACGTTTTCTTAACTGATGATATTCAAGGAATAAAATGTCCGTAGAGGCCACGATAAATCCTGTAAGTTTAACCAAGGGATCAAACTCTTCGCGCACTTGATCTTCAGGAAGATCGGCCATAAAGAATTCCATCAACGCATCCAGGTCATGTCGGAAACGAGCACGAGCTTGTGGTAAGCGGAAAACTGCATGCTTATTTTTCATCATTGAACGAGCATAAAGAATCATGGTGCGATCCATTAATTCATTCATTAGGCGTAAGAAGAGATATTCTTTAAAGGTATCACGAAAATCGTCACAGTAATCTTTCATGGTGTCAACTAGTAACACGGCCAAATCATCCTGATACCAACTGTTGTTAAATAACTGATCAAATATTTGTGATAAATCATTGAAAATGATGTGAATTAGTTGAGTGCAAGCAAAACCACCAACATCCAGAAAACCTCCCATGGCTTCATCCATTGAGCGACTAATAGAAAGTGCATACTTATTGCTCACCATTCCCGTTAAGCGTTCAACTATAGCATCACAAAATTCCACACATCTTAACTGCTCATTTCCCAGGGCAATTATATATTCCACCAAACCACCTGGAATATCCTTTCCAGACAGTAAATGTTTTGTCTCGGTACGCATTAGCTTTTTCCAAGACTTTTGAGTTGTTTTCAAAGCACCAACGCATTGTTCCACTACATCACACAACAATTGTCCTCTGTTTGCCTCAGTTGCTACGTCTACTTGTTGATTGACCACTTGAAACACGATTACCGCTACCGACATGCCATAGCGACCATCAGCGTCTAATTCAGGTGGCTTGGCACGATCCATGAATTCTTGAACCACGGTTCGGGTAAGATTAGCCATCCATTCATCCACCTTTGAACGAACCAACTTCAAATAGTCTGCTATTAAAAGCGGCTCTTGATCGTGTAGCATTCTCGGCTCCAAGGCTTTTTCAGAAACACCGAGCTGCTTTTTCATCTCTGCATAATAATCGCGAGTCCAACGAAGTAATTTTAAGATTTGACCCGCATCCAACTCTGCAGCAGCAACGTGAGAAACAACATTGTGTAATTGTTTGTGATACTCCAGGCAAAAGAATTGAAAAACCTTCCATTTCTTAGGAAAGCGAGGAACTACATAATCGTAAACCACCATCAAGTCATCCATGACAAACCCAGTTGATTCTAAACACTCGTAAAGGTCATCTTCGTAGTCCTGAGCCCAAAGTTGAAAACGATGGTCAATTACTTCGCTAATGTTTCCAAAGAGTCTTTCTTTATAGGCCCTAGGTGCAGGCCCTTCAGAATCAGCTTTTGCTTCATTGCCATGTTCATTATGCCAGAGATGTAAGGCGCGTTCATCCGCTCTTTCTTCAGCCTCGACAATCTTAGCAATACTGACAATAAGAGAACCCTCATCACTAGTGGCGTAATCAAAGATGTTTCGAACCAGAGACCAGAAAAAGTCGGAGAAATAATCCACTTGAACGTCCAAACGACCAAAATATTGATCCAAGGTACGCAGAGCATCAGGGGACACATTATCAGCAAGAAAGGCGACTTCATCACGAAACTCTTCAAGTTGAGCAAGTCTGTAGTGTAGACGCAACAAATCTGCAGGAGAGATGGTTCCAGCTTGCTTTTGAGCTTCAAAGATGGTGTCGACTTCGGAAATATGTTGATCCCATTCTTGAAAACATTTGACCATCTTTTTGGTCCTGGTTACATTACTGTGTAGCTTGGATATTTCCAGAATTAGCTGATAATGCTCTTCCATGGTATCTGAGGGCGCATGTAGTTGAGTAATTCCCCTAAGACGATTCTTCAAAGTTTCAGTCTGGGCACTTACAGAATCCAGTAATTGGATTCCTGTTTGAATGTCATCCACTTGCGAGCTAGATGAGTTTTTAAGCTGAGCCTCCAAGGCTGCTTGTTCCTGCTGCAGACGTTTCCTAACTATTTCAATTTTGGTGGCCAAGTCATCTGGATGCCGGAGTAATTCTTTGATCTTTATGATGGCAATTTCCCTGGGATCAGTCTCCATGTTTTGTTTTTGTTCTTGCTTGAAGGAAAACTTTATTACACTCTATAACCACCATAACTAAACAACAAAGTATATATTGATTTTGCTGTAATAGCCAATTTAATACTAAACACGATAGTTACATGTTTTATTTCCCAACTGAAATTCAAGTCAGGATTCTGGTCCATTTGGGATTGAAGGACTTGAACAATGTCCAATTGGTTAGACTTCGTTTGTTGATATGGGTCAAAACTAACAATTAAAAAGGTTTGTAAGAAACTTTCTCTTTTGATCAAAGAAGAATGGTTTTGGAAGGAGGCCTTAAAGTAAGCTTGAAAGTCTATCATGGTAATTAGGAGGGGGGGGGGTGAAAAAGGAAAAGATTTGAAATTGCAGACATTGGCGTTGGAGATTTCAGCACATTTCGTAAATACCTGAATGAATCCTCAGCAGCAGCGACCAGTGAATTGGTTGGATGCAGTAATTTTCGTGAATATTACCGTTTCAAGGGTAATTTCGACAGTTTTTGCAGCAACTTTATTGGGAGGATATTTATTAGACAGACTTTTGCTCAAGAATGAAATGTTTAGTTATTTTTCAGAAGCATGGGAGTTTCGCACGGCGGGCAAGTTTGATAAATCTTTTAGGTAATTTTACTTTCTGTGTTCCTCCCCAAACAACGAATGGATAGATACTGCACACTCAGCACAACCTCAGCACCCTTTGAGGCAAGTCTGGATTAGAGTTATCGGGGTAAAGGAAAAGGGTAGATCTTGGGCGAGTTGAAAGGAGTAGTAACAGGAAATTATCGGGTCAAATGGAAAATACGATTAGAACATAACAATTACAATTTAAAGGGGACTACCTTTACAGCGACTGTCAAAGTAATCTCCCCCACCTAAATGGGACTAAATGAAAGGGGGAAATAAGGAAACCGGGGCAAAGTTACAGAACATTCCAGAAGAACGAAGATTAACAGCACTAACAGGCGCGGGATGGGTGACGTACACACAGCCCGGGCTCCTTGAGGTGAATGGAGAAGTAGAAACATTTCATCATATTACGTTATGTCTGAGCAATGGCATTGAGACTGCTAAAAATGGACTGGTAACGTCATTTATAGAAGGAGCATGAATTAACCTCCCTTTGTGAAAGAGTATCGGCTGGGTTGAATTAAACGGCTAATTATTTGTCATGGTGCTTTCCATAAAGAGCAAATATGAAACTGCTGATTGGAGCTATTTTTATAACATCCCGTGATTGGTACAGGTGATCATTGAACACCAAACTTATCTTTCCTTTGATTGGCTGGGCTTTACTTGCAAAACGATGCTGCACCAGAGCAACTCCGCCCCCGTCCCATTAACTCTTTCTCCTTATTATTCCTCACTTTTCTTGATAGTCTCTCCTTTCCCTCTCTTCCACACACGCACTCACAACAAACCTTCTGCGCGTTTACTCCCACCTCTCTCTTTCCCTTGCGTTGCTAAAACGATCTTGGAAGTGATCCCCCTAGCGCTCAGTTCACGCCTTGGCATAAGCGCTAACCTTGCGACGTCAGTTACTACAACTTCGGTCCTTTTGTCACCCGATCAACGTCTCTCTTTTCCCCCCTCCAAATCTTTCTTTTTTAACGACGATCAATGCCTTCTACTCCTTCTACGGTAGCTGGTACCTCTACTTGTCCTGCGCCTCGGCGTCGTGATTCTCTTCTCGGCCGTTCTCTTCACCTTCCTTCCGGAAGGAAATTGCGTCTTGTGTCGCATTTGGGCCAAGGTGCCTACGGTACTGTACTCTTGGGCTTGGATCAGAGCTCTGGACAGCTGTTTGCTGTGAAACACTTGAAGGATCATCACCTAACCCCTCAACAACGCCAACTTCAACGTCAAGAAGCCCGACTTCATCTACGTTGTTCTCAACATCCCAACATTGTAAAGTTATACGAAGTGGTGGAAGCTGCTCAACCGGGCAGTGGTTGGTTTTTGGTAATGGAATTTTGTGAACAGCGTGACCTGTTTGACTACATCACTGGAGGTGACCTCGCCAAAGAAGAAGATCCTGTGCAAGCTGCTAAGAGGATCTTTAAGCAACTTTGCAGCGCTGTTGAACACTGTCATCGTCAAGGTGTTTACCATCGTGACCTTAAGCCTGAGAACATCTTGTTGGTTAAAGATCCTCGAACTGGTCAATTGGAATGTCGAGTGGCTGACTTTGGTTTGGCTACTGATCAGCGATTAACAGCAGAACGTGGCTGTGGTTCTGACTTTTACATGCCACCTGAAGCTCGCAAGTCCAGCGATGAAACACTCAAAACTCCCTACGATCCGGTAAAAGCCGATGTATGGGCGTTAAGTGTGTTGTTGTGTAATCTCGCCTGTGGTCGCAATCCCTGGAACAAAGCCAGCGTAAGTGACCGAGGATTTCTGCATTACGTCAAGAATCCCAAGCAAGGTTTGAAGGATTTACTCCCGATAACTGATGAATTGAACCGAATTCTTTCTTGGGGAATGCATCCCGATCCTGCACAACGTCCAGCTATTCGGGATTTGTTGCATGCTGTGCTCAAATGCCGTCGATTCCGTCGTCCTGGTGTACGATTTGGCGCAGTTCGACCTGAACCTGGCGTCGTTGTAGAAGAATCAAGCGACGAAGAAGATGAAGTTTTAAGTTTTACCTCCAGTAACGAGGATGGAAACTCGTGTCCCACTACTCCTAACTTTGCTGAGCGCAAATTGGTTGGAATTCATCAAATGACCGAGTTGGATTTGAGCACTTCTCCTCCTGCCTCAGTCAAGAGTACTGCTACGACGACGACTACTACTACTTCTACGACGACGACAAGTACTGTGCAGACCCGAGTTCGTCGATTGTTTGGAATTTAATGGGGCTTGGTATCCTTTCAGTTATTTCCAGTTAGAACATTTAGAACTCTCCCTTTCTCTCTCTCTCTCTCTCTCTCTTGGATTCTCGGTCTTTTGTGGGGCAGCCTACGCAGTGTTGGTGAATTTGTGTGCTTTTACTACTTTATGGAACCCTTTTGTGTTCTGAGTAAGGTCATATTAAATACTTCTCGCTCGTGTGCTCACCTCGGAGGACGGAGCTGCTGCATTTCATGTCTGCTGGTCGTCATGAAGTTTAGACACTACAACATTTATTACTCGCGTGCGTCGTATTATTAATCAGCATCAGTTATTACCTAATTTTTGGATTTGTGACTCCTTTTGTGGTCGTTTGTGACGGGGTTTTCGTGAGGAGAATCTTTTACTTCTTCCTCTATTTCTCTCTTTGTATGTTAGTCTGCCTATAACACTGCGTGGTGGTGGCTTTGCTGTGGTGGTGATTTGGTGCTGTGGAGAAGGAGTATTTATTTCTCGGTCTTTGTGGTCGCAGTGTTTTGTGTAAATTTTTTTTTCTCAAGTGAATAAATCATGGCATTCAGCTGTACCCACTTCTTTCGAAACCAGTCCTAATCCTCCAGAAAGGATTAAAAGGTCAAGCCGAAGAGAGTGTTCTTCAAGATGACGAGATAAAGATTACTTTCCGCAAAAGGAGTCAAGGAATCGCTCCCTTATTGAGCTGTTAGGTAAAAGGGTTCTTTCCTCTTTATTTCCCTTTCCCTCAAGATTAACATGGGGCAAGGGAGGCTATGCGACACATCTTTGCGAGCCTTTCAAGCCCATTGGCGTCAAGATCGAAGTCAACTTTATAGAAAGACTGTAGCAGCCCGCCAAGAGCGCAGTCCCGTTGGACCCTCCATGGGGCTAGGTCCCCAAACTCAACTGACTTTTGCTTACAGTCGCAACCAATAAACCAAAGCGTATCAATGGCAGGACCACGGTATGGACCATATATCATAGACCTGGGACCACATTTTACCTCACCGGCTGTCGCTGGCATAGCACATCTATATAACGGAATGCTGGCTAAAGAGAAGGTTGAAACGAGAAGCACGTTAAGTTTCATGTGTAAAAGCGTGAGAGTTTTTTTTATGCCAGTTTATCGGAAATTCAAAAGGCAACACATTTTTAACTGTGCTGCTTACAAATGTTAATTACGTGACATCACTCCTTTATTTACGGTAAATAAAGAAATTTTTTGTTAAAATCACAGAGGATTTAAATTAAGGGTTTAATAATTCTTCCTAATAAATCCTGCAGTTGGAGCCAGACTAAATTTCGTCTTGTCGCTGCAGATGATTCATCCCGGTTCATTGTAAATAGTAAATGAATTGTATTTACAGAGGTAATCTCCCACGGTGGGTGTGGTGATTCTGGAGATAGTGCTACTTTATAATGTTGAGTTTGAATATTCCACATCATGGCAGCATATATCATCAAGTCCATTGCAGTGTCAGGCTCTGAGGCCTGAGGGGGTGAACTCTTCCGGGGTCCTGTTGTGTTGAGAGGGGGGGAAGGCGACCGAAGCTGCAATGAAGCAACTCAGGAGAGGGAAGAGGGGGA